>JAYMFT010094240.1:2500-13937 GCA_038088735.1 Panulirus argus | reverse complement strand
GGGGGGGGGGGGGGGGGGGGGGGGGGGGGGGGGGGGGGGGGGGGGGGGGGGGGGGGGGGGGGGGGGGGAAGGGAGGAGCCTCGTGCTTCGCTGCCACCAGTGTTCGTAGCTTCGTATAACGCAATCTAATTTGCAAATGCGAGAAACCTTGTTTGAGCCGATATGGATATTTAACGCAATTTCAGATCACAAATTTTAATCCGGTGAATCCAAGTCACAAGGCATCGAGTGAGGCGAAAAGAAGGGGTGGGAGGGGGGGGAGGAAGGGGAGGAGAAGGGAGGGGAGGGGAGGGGAGGGGAGAGAGAGAGAGATGTAGTCTGGGTATGTATTAAGGTTATTGGAACATATTGACTGGGTGGCTCACACAGAACACAACATGGCTGCCAATGCTTCGTCTCCCAAAGACCTGGAAATTTGACCCCAATTATCTTTCCTTTCATTTCGTTATATAAGATGTTTTGTTTTTTTTGCAACGTTACGGGCCATACGTAGGTTGTCTCTCTTACGTGCGTGGTAAGTCAAACGCATCCTTGCTATAGTTAGTTAGTTAGTTCGCCCCCACTAACACACAACGTTCGTCGTTACTGATAATCCCTCTGACGTAATTCGTTGTAAGCGCCGTCGTACCGACGCTTTCCAGTAACGGTCACCACATTAATTAATGTTCGTTATTAGCATCAGGTTCAAATTATGCATTGCCGTCATTATCATACTGGCTCTATTCATTGCACTCATTACACTCGTCATACGGACAGAGTGTTCATTGCCAGTGCCTTTGCGAGTATGGTGGTGAGTACATCACATCAACATTAATCAAGAATGCTGTTACAGTATCACGGCTTTTTATTACGATCATCAATGATTATTCACTCGGAATGGGCTAATGATGATGATGATGATGATGTCCTTGACTGTGGCGGTGTGCGTGAGGGCGACCCGCTGTCGTGTGATGATAGTGAAGATGATGGCTACGGTTGTGGTGTGGTAAGTGAATTTGATGACGACAGTGATGGCAGCGTTGGTAATGGTAATTCTATTTGTAGTGAACACTGTAGCAACATTAAAGCCACAAACGCAGCAGTGGTACAGAAGTAACAACAACAACAACAACAACAACAACAACAATAAGAAATACTAGTATCACCACCACTGTCATAAGCACTAGAATCACAACCAATGTTACAGTCACTATTATTGTCACAACTGTCACAACTACTATCATCACCACCACTACCACCATAATCACAAGCACTAGTATTTCCGCCACTATCACAGGCACTAGTATCACCAACAATATCACAAACATTGATACCATTATGATTATCGCAAGCTCTAATATCACTACCACTATTTCGAGCAGTAGCATCACCACTACTGTCATAAGTACTAGCCTCACCATCACTATCACAAGCACTAGTATTACGACCACTATCACAAGCGCTAGTATCACCTTCAGTGACACAAGTACTAGTATCAACCATCACTATGACAAACATTGGTACTATCACCATTACCACAAGCACTAGAATCATTACTACTTCCACAAGCAATATTACCGCCAAAACCATCACAAGCAATGGTACCATCTCCACCACAAGCAAAAGTATAACCACCATCATCGCGAGTAGTAGTGGTGCCATCATTATCACAAACAGGACTCCAACAATGTCATCTTCAATGACATGAGGGCTATCACCACCAACAGCATCATCACCGTTGGTCTCAGCAGCCACTCCAACCTACCACCACCACAACTCCCCCACATTATTAAAACCACATCCCGCACTATCAGCACTTCTATCACCAGCACCAATCCCGACACCATCACTCCCCCACACCATCATCACCACCCAGGATCATCAGCCACTTTAAACCCTACCGTCATCGACTTCTTCATCACCACTCACCAGTTTTCACACCGCCACCATTATTATCCCAGCACCAACAATACATCCACAACCTGAATAAAGTTGGAGCTGCCCGTTTTGGGAGACTTCTGGGTGAGTTTGGTCAAAATGCGTAGCCCGTGTGGCGCAGACTCATCCCTCGCTATAAATACCCTTCGATATAAGTCTCATTTTCATATAAAAAATATTTCTGGTTCACGCTCGGAGTATATGCAATAAAATCTCAGTTGTAGAGAGACAACAACGTAGAAAGGAAAATATGATATGACTGCAATTTCCGAATCTTTTGGTAGATATCAACAATACAGATTTCCAGGGTACGCCTTGTTCAGTTGGGATATGGGAAACAAAATAGGCCGTGGTGTCCTGCTCTTCGTTAAAAGTCATTTATATCCCGTTGTAGTCATTGAGCGACTTAATATTTGTGGAAATGTGAGATAAACTTCGTGAAAAAAAAAAAGCAACAGGACTAATTTTTAGCCCCCGCCCCTCTGCACAAATACCAGAGGCAGGCAAAGGATTTTATGTCCAGTTAGCACAAATCTGTAATGGACAAGACTCTGTCAATAGTAGGAGAATTTAACACACGTGTATCTTAAGTGCGGAGAATCCCTTTCCAGCAACTCAGGGCGTGGACTCCTACTTAAATTTCCTCGACAGTGTCTTAATCCAATTAGTCGAGAAACCTACTCTCGACGAGACTATATATATAAGATTTAGCTCTCGCCGCAAATGAGGATCTTATTGATAATGCTGAGGTTGGAGAAAAGTTTGGTACAAGTGATCACCGACAAATTACTTTTGAGGTGACTTTCAGCACTGAATGTAATGTTGGTGAACGTGACAGTTGCAAAAAAGTACCCCGATTTCAAGCATAAAAATTTCGGTGTTCTTCGCATTGCCCTTGAAAGGCAAACCTGGGATGAACGGTCGATGAAAACGACATGGACGTAGCTTGGAAGAGCCTCAGGAAACCCTTCAAAGCCGCTGAGGGTATACGTACGTGCCAGTGCGTAATGGACGGTCTGTATCAAAAACGAAACTAAGGTGGTGGAACGGTGAAATGAAATAGTGCCTGTTGTCTACGAAAGCAGCTCAAAAGAAACTCAAAGACACCATTAACCAACATGACAGAGTAAGTTATGCAAATTTGCTAAGAGAAAGCAAGAGAGTTATACGACAAAGTAAAAGTCAATGTGAAGCGTATATTGCTGAAAACTGTAAAAGAATGGAGTTTGACAGTTATAACAGAAGGATGAGAGTCATTACCCAGTTCACTGGTTAAGAAATTATGGAAAAAGGTGACTTAGCTCACGACAACGAAGCCATGGCAAAAGTCTTAAATAACTTTTTTACATCTGTATTTACTATCTAAGACACAACCTATATCCCAAAAAAACAATTCCACTGATAAGAGAGGAGAACGTTCTTCAACAAATCATCATCAATAATGAAGACAGACTACCAGCAATGAACGGAATGAAAATAAACAAAACAGAAATTTTATCCAAGCACAATGAAAGAGGCGAGAAATGAGATGGCTAAGCTCTTGACTGTCTTTTTCAGTAAGTTACTTGCTACGGGAAAAGTTCCAGATGTAACACCGATATTTAAAAAAAAGGACAATAAATCACTGCCCGGAAATTATCGTCCAGGTAGCTTAACGTACTTAGTCGGAAAACTTATGGAAACCATCATTAGAGATAGAATTGTATTCGTTTGTAACCCACACCATCATCATAGCCACAATCACCAAAAACAACACCTACGACAGCAGATTTGCCGTCACCAATGCAGGGAAAACCAAACTTCACCGGCAACAATAATACAGAGCGACTACTGCCATCATGATCTTCACCACCGCTACTACGCCCAGAGACAGTACCGGCGCGGCTGCCACACCCAGAGAGAACAACACCTACGATGCCACATGCAGGGACGGCACCACCGCCCCTACCACACCCACTACCATAACCACATCCCAAAACGCCATCAAAATTCGCCGAGTATGCTATCGCTGCCAACATCACCAACAGTAGCCTTTCTCTCTACCCACCACCACCAACACACTGCCTCCACCACCCACACCACCACCACCAACACACTACCTCCACCATCCACACCACCACCACCAACAACAACAGTGAGAGTAGTAACAACATCTAGATTAACATATTAATGAACTTAATGAAGGAATCAATTCAGGATCATATAAAAAGGAAAAGCTAATGATACAAGTAAAAATACAGAAGTATATTTCACTTACAGATGAATGATAAGAACAATAAGTTATAACCGAGAGACGGAGTGAAAGTACATGAAAATAATCAACAACAGAACTGACTGATTACGCTGTTAAAGGAAGCAAATAATGTAACAGGGTTCTTTAGAGCCAAGTCAAATGCAGTATGTACGAAATACTTAGGCACCGTTACCCTGTATATGAACAACGTAAACAGAAGAGACATCGCAATATAAACCGGATACCATGTGGCTATATCTCGAGCTTATCTATAAAATGATTAACCCCTTGAACACGACGATAAGCACCCTTTAACGGGACGGTATTACATTTGCGGCGAGACGGTACGACCCTTTTGCTTGTGATGACGTGACCTCTGACCTGACCCTTATAAGGGTCATATCACGGGCCACGTCATCTTACCCCAAGGGCCATCCTGTCGTGCTCAGCACAGTATACCTAAACCATAATCAATCCTCTTTTTATCAAATCAATTTTACGGTGACCTCCCTCACTGGCAGCACCATCCACAACGCTGACAACGAGTCAAAAAACCTTACCGCTGGATAACAAAGCTTTGTCACCGGTTCACAGATACCTTCCATTAGGTTAAAAACACACACACAAAAAAAAAAAAAACGAAAAATGTCAATTGGTCAGAGAGCTTGCCAGTGGGCTAAAGAACTTGCTACCACAGCCACAAATCCCACAAGAATATGAATGCTCTTGGCAAACCAAGAACTCGCCCTCTAACTCGCTTCTGAGAACAAGCCATCTGTACACTACTCGCGGACGCGGTACCTTAGGCCAAGGGCTCCGTCTTCGTTGACTCCCTCCTCGATGGCTCACTTGGCTTAGGATTCGACCATCAAAGCATCAACAACAACAACGCCCAGGGTTCTGTGTACTGAATCCAGTTGAAGCCTTGGTGAGGTTCCGTAAGGAATTCACGTCCCGTGAGGGATTGTAAAGTCACAGACGTTGCCAGTAGATCATGAGACTTGCTGGAGCAGGCGCAGCCCAGCCGCGCAACACATCAGGCGGCCGAAACACCCGACACTCATCCCAGGAACGTCTTCTAACTGGTCACGGAACCTGCCATGGGAAAATATAAGATCGTCTCTTCGCAGAACCTACCACGGAGCCAAAAAGCCAGCCATTCGTCTCCTCACAAAACCTATCTCGCAGTTGTAAAAAACACTTTTCTCCTCACAAAACTTTTATAACAACAGACGTAAGAAATAAACACTCGTGTCTTTACAAAACCTATCATGAAGCCAAAAAAAGACTCGTCTCTTCACAAAATCTGTCAGAGAGCCCTCCAAAATAAGCCCTTATTCTTTTCATAAAACCTACAAAACATAAAAAATGAAAATCATCTCTTCACAAAGCCTATCACAGAGCACAAAAATTAAAAACAACTCAACTATAAACCTACAACACAGCCCGCTCCTACACCCAAGAAGAAGAAAAAATCCATTACATATCCAGAAAACCCGCTTTGAGGTCAGGCACCCAGTCACTTGCCCACATTGCTACTCATAACACTGCATATTAAAGCAAAAGGAACATCAGGCGAACCCTCCTAGACAAAATCTTAATAACCTGAGGGAGTCACAGACGAGACGAGACGGAACTCACAAGGTATACCGCGTTCCGCACCTCTAATACACTGTAGGTGCACCAGCAATATCATGCCCCGGCGTGCGAGGCGCAAGTAGAGTCTTGTGCGCCAAGGCGCCGCTAGGGGGAATGGAGGCAGAGTCCTGTGTAAAGGGGCATCGCGGAGATAAAGTCAGGAGATAGCGATATGACAAGCGTAGAAAGATCAATAAGATCGCTGGTCATCCTCCATCATACGCACCTGACACAGATCACCAGATAGCTGGCCAAAAATCGTCGTCTCCGTAGGATTAAATCAGCATGAGAATTATACTTACTGGCTATCGTAAGGCTCTGTACCATGCCCGCGGGGTAGCCGGTGATGACTATTGTGATCTATATAGCGATTACGACGATCTCCCTGTAATTGATCATTTCGGGCAATAATTTGGTGAAATATGATCAAGGATGTGGAGTCCTGATGTTTGTTACGACTTTGAAATATATAAATTGAGTTCGGAGGTAATGTATATGTTCGATAAGGATGTGCAATTCTTAGCAATTTGTTAATGGTTGACAGAGTTAGAGGCTGGGTGCAGGGCGGACTGTGTTACTGTGAGGATAGGGAAGAAGGGAAAGGGGTTACTTACTCTTCCATAAAGGACACACAAAGGGAAGACTTGTTGTTGCCTGATGAAATAAATACAAAGGACGATGATTACTGTTATCTGATGCGGGGAATACAAAGGAGGAGGTTCGTGCTGTCGGTAGAAGGGAGCATAGAGGGAGTGAACTGGAGTTCTCTGATGGAAAGAACACATAGGGAGAGGATTAGTCTTGACTGGTGAAGGGAACATGAAGGGAGGGGATTTAGCTTCCCAGAAGAAGGGAAAGACAGAAGGAGTGAACTAGAGTTGCCTGAGAGAGAAGATTAGAGTTATCTGGCAAAGGAAATACAAAGGAGCGAAGTGTTATCTGATGAAAGGAATGTAAGGGTCGAAGATTAGCGTTATCTGATGACAGGAGGGCAAAGGGAGGGACACTGGTGTTATATGATGTGAACATAAAAAGTAGAAAGTAATGTTACCTGAAGAAGGGATTATAAGGAAAGGAACTCGGTGCTGCCTGAGGAGGTGTAGGTAAGAGGAGGACCTGATGTAACCCTAAGGGAAGAACTTGTGATTTGAAGGGAGATTAGCAGAGAAATCTTGATGTTATCAGTAGATCGGAAGATAAAGAGGAAGCTTGGTATTATCAAGTAGCAGGTGGACGGGAGTGGGGTAAAGGAAAATCGAGTGCTACTTGGAGAGATAAATATAAGGACTTATCATTGTCAAAAAAAAAAAAAGGAGCAAACAACAAGACTTGATATTGCCTGAAAGAGGGTGAACAGTGGGAACCCAGGATTGTCTTAGGATTGGAACTCAAAGGACAGACGCGATCGTACTTGAAAAATGGTTAAGAATGAATACCTAGCGCTTTTTGAGGATATGGACTCAAAAGGGAGACGTGGTATTACTTGAAGAATGGTAAACGATGAATAGTTAGGACTGTTTGAGGATGGGGACTCAAAGGGGAGACGTGGTGATACTGGATGAAGAAAAAAAAATATATATCCTGGGAATTTGGTTCTGCCTGAAGGTGGGAACTCAAATGGCAGACTCGATGTCATTTATGGAAATGACAGTAAGAAGGAAGGTCTTGTGAGTGCTACCTGACACGAAAAAGTTATGTGGTAACTCATAGTCTTATGTAATGAAGGAAGCCTAGAAAGACTAGGGAAGAAAAAAATTACAAAAGTAATTTAAGGAACGAAAAACCACAAAAGTAAATTCCATTCTTATTTATCAATCGTATACATGAACTTACTTATCTGTTATCTATTCTTATGTTAATCAATTTCCATCAACGTTGTGATGGGTAAGTGATAGGGAAAGACATACACGTACCAGGTATTACGTATGGAAACAGACCACACGTCGCAGAACCGAAGCTTCCCTGCACTGTGCAGTGGACCTGGCTAATGGCTTAGTCATCCGAATACCTGTAATCATTCTATACTAAGAAAACTTCTTAGAAAATATATAACAAACGAGGGAGGGAAAGAAATCCACTGAGAAGTTGGAGGAAGAACAGATGAGAGAGACGACACCCACTGTAGACACAGACTCTGAGCTATGCTAACGTGAAGTACAGTGCTATAACGAGTGTTGAGTCTGGGTTCAAGTAGGAGTTTCGGATGGAGGACTGAACATTATCCGAACACCGTCTGAAAGTCGTATGAGACCAAACGGGGAGGAAAAAATATAATAGATTGACGAACATGAAGAGGAAGGAAGGTCATGTCGTTTCCAAGGTATACTGCAAGATTTGGAGCGGATTTTGTCAAGGAGGTGTGGGGATTGGGATGAACCTTCCCAAATGTGGGATCAGAGCTCAGCAAGGACATGACCGAGACTACGTGAGCACTTGGGAGGTGGAAATATGGACGGAAATAAAAGAATACGCGCAAAGCTTTTTCTTAAAAGTATTTCTTTTAAGTTTAAAGACGTGGAACTCTTCGAACATGCCTGTGGGTTATAATCTATATGTAGTGATGTAGAAAGAGGGCGAAATACAAAAATGGATGAGCGGAAGAAGTGGGTGAAAATTGCACTCGCTGGTTACAATGGTTAATGTTCGATTTTCTACATCGTTAATAGAATGCCAGGCTTTGAGTGGATGGCTTTTCGTTAAACGACTTACCAATGATACGAAAAGAATATAAAAGTTGAGGAAGCCATTTTAAAAGAAACATCTGTTCTGTAATGACTACTGTATACTTCAGATTATGCTGTGCTTTCCAAGCTGACGCAGAGGCTGTCTCCCTTAGGCAGAGACAGAGATGGACGATGAACGAGTATGGATTTAGCTGTGGCTCAGCAGTTCAGACGGAGAATAAGGGTAACTGAAAGTGATTAACTGTGCCTTCGAAAAATTTCCTAAGGTTAAAAGAATCATGGTGGAGGATGAGTTTGAAGACCCGTGCAAGTGGTTAGAGCCTTTGACTACGATGGTTATGGTTCTTGCCTCAGATCCGTTTGAGAGGGTGTTGGTCCAGGTGTATGGAAGCTACATGGTCCGTTTGTCTTAAGAATCAAAGACGGCTTCACATAACGCCATCTTTATCACTGTCCTGTACACCGTAGGATTAGATAGTTATGAGCCCCACTACAAACGTTTTCGTGAAGGAATTCTGATAATGGATATGAAATTCTGATCTATAGAATACTCTCTTTGGGTCTATGTGCCCGAAAGCAGTCAACAAATTACAAGGGATTCTGCCATGTTGAACCTCTGCAGTAGTTTATACAGGAAACGACCTTCCTAAATGGACTGGTTGGTAGGAAAAGTCATTAAGTCTAACATTTTTTAGTAGTAAGGGGAAAGGCGATCGAGGTGAACTACTGGCCTATGGAACTTTACATACTGTATCATGCAAACCTAGACTAAAGGTCTGTTTAGAACCAGATACCGTTTCTGCAAATTTCTAAATTCTTTAAAACTTCAAAGATTATAAACATTATCTAGGTTGTGCATGGCGCTGGGGTAAAGGATAGGACCGACTGGCTGGATTGAGCTGTAGAGGAAGACTCTATCCTACATCAGGGACTAAGTTCTTAGCTAACTTGAAGCTGAGGAATTCTACTTGTCCTTTGTTTGGTTAGAGCCAGTGAGACGAAGAGTTGGAAAAGTTAAGATAAAACGATCTGGTTTAAGGTTGAAAAATCGTAGTACGTTAGGCTGTGTAGAGAGCACGGTTCGTACCTATGCTGTTACAGTCTCTACACCGTTTTATTTTAACTCAGATCTCCCACCACTGCCACTCGATCCCTGGCACTAAAATTCCGGAAGCACTCACTCATTTTCTCCTCAAAAGATAAGCCTTTCTTTCTCACTTCCTTGCTACAATGTACGTATAGCCTCGCCAGAGATGACTTCACTCGCGGCGTAACCTCTAGCAGGGCCAGTTCACTTTCTGATATGCAATGATGATATTGAAAACGTTCTCTGCTTACTGCAAGATGTCAAAATTCACATAAAACAGTGAGCTGGAACAACAAAGTTTTAAAAGAAAGTGGACGTCTAGATACTGGGCGTGAACTCAGGTGGTAAGTAGATTTTGAGATCGGTAAGTGCAAAGTCTTACACATCGGCAGAAAAGAAGAAGAAGAAAAAAAAAAATACATTATAAAAAAGAAAAATTGCATGTAATAATTTCTGATGACCCAAAGCCAAGAGTTGGTAGTAAAAAAGAAAAATAGCAAAAGAGGCGAATGAAATTATAGGCTTCACTGGCGGGGTAATCAGATCCAAGTCCAAGAAAGCAATTCGCACCCTTTGCGCCTCCACCTTAGATATTGTGTCTAGGTCTGGTCGCCCAACACGAAAAGACAGAACGGGCCGCATACAGCGGGAGCTGGCATGAATGATTCCCAGACTGAAAAGCAAATGTTTGACACCTGTTTAGACTGCCTTAACTTATTTAGCTCAGAAATGAGAAGGCTGAGAGGTGATCTGATATGTAAATTCATAAAAAGACTTTGATAATCCTGATTTCAGAAGCTGTTTGAGATTATTGCAGTCTCGTTTCACTCGTAATAATGGATACAAACTTTATGGGCCAATGTTGTACTTTGGATGAGGCAGAGAACTTTTTTCTGTAACGAGATTGTTAACTTACGGAACGATTTAACATTAAGAGCTGCTAAAAGAAACATCATGGATACTTTTGAAATTAGTCTTGACAGTTACTTCGCTTCAAGACCATGGCACATTGTTTGCGCCTCCGTAGTTGCAAGTTTCCAAAACACTTGCCTCTCATTCTTTTTCTTGTGGTCAGGTGCATAAGCACTGATAATCACAATCTGTTGCAATCCACATTTCTCCTCAAGGTGTATATTTGCTCTTCTACTCTTCCCATGCTAAGCACTGTGTTTCTGATATCTTCTACGTACCATCACAAATAGGTTGGAGGGGACCCAGTAATCTGCTGCTATTTGCACTCTTTTGTATTCATCTAACCTGCATCGGAGTACCGCATGAAGGCAATGTATCAAGGTAATGGGCAGATAAATACAAAGATCATGGAAGTATCTCTTCATTAAGTGTTACGAGAGAGATGTGTGGAACAGCGTTAGCCAAGCGAATTAAGACCATAAGCGTCATATAACAGAGGAACTATAACAATTTTCAGCGAAAGTAACCACCAGAACTAGATCCTTACCCTGAGAAGACAACAACAGGGGCTATAAGAGAAGTCTAAAAAGATCTTGAGGATTGGGCAAAAGTACACGAAAAACCTGATAAGCATGCACAGCAGAGAGGGAGGGAGCTATGCTGTGGGGGTGATCAGTGAATCTACATGACAGACGAAGAAGAGTGCTAGGAAAAAGTTAAATCTAAACTGTTGCTTATGGACGTCTCAACAGGTAACACCGACTGAGGGGATAAGAGGAGTGGATTATGGGCGTGGTGCTTGATGAAAACGATCTTGCCTTGGAAAGCGAGTCGGCAAACGGAAATACATGATTTTGTAAAGGACTTCAGAGGACTCAGTGCTAACATGTTCAAAAGTAAGGCAATCGAGAAAAGGAAATACGCTAATTTTGTAGGTCTAGAATTTCAGATATTTTGGGGCAATTA
>JAYMFT010094229.1:0-13937 GCA_038088735.1 Panulirus argus | reverse complement strand
CAACCCCCCCACATACACAAATATATACACAGTACATATATATACATACCAACATATACATATATACATTCATACACATGTAGCCTTGATTAAGGCCTCAGCTTCCCGTGCCGTCACATCTGAAATAGAAAAAAAAATAGAAAATTTTCAATGTTTTATTTTCCAGTAAGGAGCTTGGTTGCCGCATGAAATTTGGAGTTTTCACTCCCCCACAAGCAGAAACAGGTATGATTGAGAAGGGTATTTTTGCTTCTGAACAGTTATCAAATCTGCCATTGTCATAAACTCTAAGGCTTTTGCTAGAAACATCCTGATCACTAGGGAAAACATGCTATGTTTGTTATTCTGTATTTATGATTAAAGCTAATATTTCCCTATCCCAGGAGCAGTTCCGGTGGTGTATTGGTTATCCGGCTTGACCTGCACAGAGCAGAACTTTGTTACAAAGGCAGGGTCCCAGCAGCATGCAGCCAGGCATGGTATCATGGTGGTGGCACCTGATACAAGCCCCAGTAAGTTGTGCATATGATGTGATTAGTAATGTGATTTTATTCATAGGTCTTAAATTGTATGAATTTGTGTCTTTGTCATTCATAGGCAACTTTGAAATTTAATTATATCTGTACTCCCTACTCTCAAATAAATTTTGTGAATGGTATGCCAGTCAATTTTCATGGGTTTTAACATGCTTATTTTTATGGTAGTATTCTTTCAGTCATTATGTATTCAATCAGTCAAGCAATGGATTTGATGAGAAGCACCTCAGTGGGCAGAAAGTGAAAGGGAGAGAACATATGTATGTGTCACAGGGTGAGAGTTCAGATGTGTGCATTTGCATCCCCACATAAATCCCATCACCATCTTAAGCTCATTGTTTATTGGTTCCTGATACTGCCTCACTAAGACAGGAGAAGCAGTTGTTTGTAAAGGAAATTTTTTATTTTTTCCAAATATTAAAAATATGTATTGTTTAGGGGGATGTAACATCGACGGAGAAGAAGAAAGTTGGGACTTTGGCACTGGTGCAGGCTTTTATGTTGATGCCACTGAAGAGAAGTGGAAGAAGAATTATCGTATGTATTCCTATGTGACCAAAGAGCTGCCCTCTGTCATTGCTGCAAACTTCAAGGTGGATAGTGATAAAGCTGGCATAATGGGACACAGGTAAATTATGTATTTTGTATAAAGCATGGAGATCCTTTATTATAGGTTGATTGTGTGTAATAATAATGAACCTGAATCCCATTTTTTATCAGTTATTGTCATAGGGTACATGAAATGATGTACAGGAAAGCCAGTATGATGTATATGGGTTATGCTTATAGCTTTTGGGAGATATCTTGTTGTTGAGTGGGACAATCACATTTTATATGGTGGAAATTCAAATAATGACTGCTACTCTCATATTCATAAAGCTAAATATCTCATTTATATTTTGAATTTATTCAAAAGCATGGGTGGTCATGGAGCCCTGATATGTGCCTTCAAGAACCCAGGCCAGTACAAATCTGTGTCTGCTTTCTCCCCAATCTGCAACCCCATCAATTGTCCTTGGGGAGTTAAGGCATTTACTGGTTATCTCGGTGCTGACAACAAGAATACTTGGAAGAACTATGATGCCTGTGAACTGATAAAGAAGTACAATGGTCCTCCATTAGAGGTTCTTGTGGATCAGGTTAGTGTATTAACATCATTTTATGGTCTAAGCGGGAAATAAAGATACATCCCCAAACAGATAAGTCTATGTATCCAGTACAAATTGGAATATTAACTTTTGGGGGGTATTGTTATTCCATTTGGCTGGGAATATTATTAACAGAATATGATAAGAATAGTTTTGATAAGAAAAAGAGATAGTAGTTGAAGTAAGTGATTGTTGGGAGTGAAAGCTAATGAGTTAGACTTCATATTGAGCAAGGTATAATATCACATTCTTTCTTACCAGAAACATGTCAGACATAATGTTTGTAACAGTTTATACTTTGTTAGGACAATGTGTACTTTGATTTACAGTGTTATAAATCTTAGTATCAACCAGTATCTTATCTTATCATTCAATAATAGAGTATTTGATTGCATTGTTGGTTCTTGCTTCATCATCTTTTTGATTACACTGTTTGAGATGATGATATATTTAATAAAGTCCATAGATCTAACGGGATAGTTTATAGAAAAAGATTCCGGCTGAAAGAAGTGTAGCTTTTATTAGCCTCTCAGGTTAATACATTTCATCAAAAATTCTTTTTTGTGCAACTGATTTCTCGACCAAAGTACTAGGGGTGGCAGACTTGTACACCCTCCAAAAAATTACATCGTTACTGAACTATTATGGACCGAAAGATAACAGTAGTTTGAGATACATTTTTTATTCCACAATGAGGATTTGTGTGTGAACTTTAGGCCTGTATACAACTGATTTACCTAATTTGATGGATAGAAAGACAAAAGAAGAGATTTAACTAAAAGTGTATGGACAAAAGCCAATCACTGGGATGTTCCAACAGTAAAACCAAAAATAACTTGTTTTGAGGGTTTGTGGCAGCAGCAACATCCCCTTACAAATCACCCCTAGGTATTTGTGAGAAGAAATGGCGACATATGAAACTGATACCAGACAATGAGCCTTATTACATATCATAGCAAGTAATTTTTTCCATATTCAGAGATAAGTAGTATACCAGTTTCTATGGTTAAAACAAGAAATGATTAACCTTTTGATTTATTGAAATCTCTCTTGCACAGTGGAGTGTCTTTATATCCACATGTCACTGAATTGGTTAAGGAACAGTGAGAATGTTGGAGTTTTATATCTGAATGTAGCAACATCAGTTTTACAGTTGCAAATTGCCGTCTGTTAACAGTCACTTCCACTCCCAAAAGAATCTCACTTTACCCTGCTTGTGCATAGAGAATAACCTTGAAACTGCAGTAGCTCCATGAAAGGTGTCCCAGGGTTACATAGCTAAATGTGTTTTGTTCATTCTTTTATTTGCTATGATACAGTATATATATGTCCATGAGTCCATTACTTTATTTTGTGATATTACATTTACAGGGCAAAGCAGACAACTTCCTCACCCAAGGTCAGCTGCTTCCAGATAATTTGGTAAATGCTTGTGCAGCTGTGGGAGTCCCAGTAATCATGAGGATGCAAGAGGATTATGACCACTCATATTACTTCATTTCAACTTTCATGGGAGACCATTTTGATCACCATGCAAAGTTCCTAAAAGCATGAGTCCAACATGAGTGTTTCAGCTTTCTGAAAACTGGAATAAACTCTGAAGGAATTACTTTAGACTATGATGGGATATTTTCCAGGATCAAATTACTCATTGTGCTCAAGTTGAATAAATTGTCCTAAGAAAACATTTGATCCTTTCTGATCCTTATTTGTTCTTATACTCATTGGTGTAAAGCAGGGAAGCCTAAGTATTGGAGTTGTATATCCATGATTCTGTTAGTGTTAATCAATTGTTCACAATATCTTGTGACAATTTTTATATATGTTCAAGACTTTCACCGCAGATACTATAACAGCTAAAGTGTCCAAAAAGTGCTTTTCTCTCTTGACACAACCAAAGCATATGAATCAGATAGCACCCTTCCTCATGTACTGAAGATTAGTTTTTCTGAACTTGCACATGCACACATGTTCTTTAAAGATATAATTTTTATTCATTTTTGAAACGTATTGGCACAGCGTGTCTTAAAGGTAACCATTCAAACCCTTCCAACTGTTGTCTTGTTGCTTGGGTACTGACAATCTCCAAAGTCTAAATCTCAATAACAATCTTTGAAGATAATGTTTTTAAATCTTCTTTCTGATCCTTATTGTAGCCCTTGCTAAATGAGGTTCAGTAATTACATTCTTTCCATTCTTACTAATGTCTCATCATCTGTTTGAGAGACTTGGAAATTTTTGTGTTGTGTACCCTGATATAACAAAGGCTTTTGAAGACATGCCACCAGAATCTGATCAAGTTCACTACGCTGCTTTTCCTCTCTCTTTTCTCTCATGTCTAGCTTCCTTTCTATCTGGTCTATATCTGTAATATTTGATGATTCAATTTCTCCCTCTTTCCTTGTCCCTACTGTGTTCCATAATGTCTTCTTCAGTCTTCCTCCCTTTTATCAAAGATTTGTATTCTTCAAAATAAAACCAAATATACTCATTTGCCATAACAATATATGTACTATATTACTCCACTTCTTTGAAATCTGCTTTATTGTCTTCTAGGTATACGTAATATTGTCACACTGCCTCTTTAAACTGAACTGGATGGGATCTCAGTAGGGCAGTTGCAACCTAGTTAAGCCTCTAAAACCCAATTTTTGTTTCTGTTTCTAAAAAAAAATATCTGATAGCTTAAGTCCAGCCACTTGTAACACTTAAGCTATCTTAGAACCCCATATTATGCAACAGCTGCTATTTGCTCTGACTATTGAAAGAACTAATCCATTCTTGTATGGAGTATGGTTCATACATCCAATTAGGTTCTCAGTCGTTGAAGTTGGCCAGTTTCCACAAATATATTGACTGCTCTTCTCATGAGAACAGAGATCTATGCAAATGTAGCATCAAGTGTACAAGTATTCAGGAAGATATCCTGTTGGAATATTTGAACTTCATGCGGATGATTTATCTCTGTTGCAATCCAAGACAAACCCACTACAAAACAGCAAATCATGGAGTAAGGATGTAGAAAAATCTTTACAAGCATGCTTAGATACTACTGAATGGAAAGTATTTCATAACAAATGTGAAAAACTGAAGTTCTTGGCATTTTCTCGAAAAGTATATGCCTGTGAGGACACTGTCAAGCAAAAGTGCCAAAATTATATTCCAACAATAGTACTTGGTTTGATAAAGAACGAACATAAACTATTGACCAAAAATAGCTTTGTTTCATCTATTAGTGACTGGATTCCCCTGAAAGCCATAAGTGCTGAAAGATTGCAAAGTGGAAAGCTGAAAACAAGGCTACAACAGAACAAAGTTATAACGAGAGAGCTTGTAAATATCTTGAACTTGTCACTCAATATTAATCAAAGTCGTTATTAGAACATTTAGATAATAAACTGAGTATATTATCCTCCTGATCTGAAACTCTGGACGATAGTTAAGCAATTGAACAACCAAAATATGGTCTGTCAACACCTTAAAGCTTATGTGAACTAACAAACTAAACATCAGGAAATTCAGAGGATCAAAATGTATATCACCAGAGAGGTTGGAAATTTTTTAAACATTTTCATCCACAGGAGATTATCAGGTTGCATTATACTTACATTTTCTTCAAAATTATTTCGAAGTTTTGGATATCTATATAAGATTTCCTATCCTCTAGGAAATCTTTCATACATATTCCTACTTCCGCAATATGGTCAGAACTATAAACTGTTTGCATTTACCCCATCTGACAGAGGCATTGCTAACTAAGAGAGAGCAAACGATGTCACTGAAACCAATAAACGAGAATATGTTGCGTGGAAAAAGAAGCAAATACAAAGATTTGATTAGTTAGGAAGCACTCTGCATTCTTTTCTTTCTTAGCAATACCACTTTTTCATGCTAGTAAGCATCTTCAATACAGATGATTACTTTGATAACTTATTTTCAATATAGATGGTTACTTGTATGACATTTTCAATATCATACAGTATTTAAAATTTACTACCACAGGCTGATAATGATTTTACATTTCGAAAGATACTGAGAATATATGAATGTGTAATGTAGTACACGTTTGAAGATTAATATAACCATATTCTTTTCAAATGTAAGAATGGTAGCTAGTTGTAAATAGTAACTACGTCCTTCCTGCAAACAAGTATAGAATTAATTCAAACAGAGAGCAAAAATATCACTTAACACTGCCATCTAGTAGTCGTATACCGCACTAGTGAAGCTGCCATTTTGTATTTGGATTTCGTCGTCAGTTTCCCGTCTTGCCTACTGCTTGTGTCCCACATATCGGGAGAACGGTGAGACTTACTTTGGTCGAGTCGACTAAATTCCTAGCACCATGGCCTTAGACGAAGTTGCTGTCTACAACGACGACCCTGAGGAGGAGGAGGAAGAGGTTAGCAATAAAGTTTCATAAGTTATTTGTGGTAATAAGTCGGGATAGGTGGTAAAAGTAGCAATTCATCTCTCGGTGAGGGATTGGGTGCACGAATGGCTACCGGTTCCAGGTGCCAATCTGGGATTGCATCATTGTGGCGAACCAGCTGATTTCTGTCTCCCATGCTCAGTACAGGATTTTAAGGACGATTGTAGGATAAAATAGACCATTTGATGTCGGGGATTAGGATTTATGGATCGCAGTGGTTCAGTATATGGAGTCCTGAGTTCTTGCTCACATTTTTGTCATTTTTACTATTTATTGACAAAATTTTTTTCTTTATATATATATATATATATATATATATATATATATATATATATATATATATATAATCGTTTAGTGCTCTTATTGATATTAAATAGCTAAGGATTGGTTTTGCTGCTGTGTCTGGTTGATATGTCGACTTTGCACCAATACTTTGGATTTTGAATATTTTAATAGTACTTTCTCTTTTTGAAAATTTAGTTATCTTATGTTTCCTGTAGTGGACATTATTATATTCTACAGATGAAGGTCAAAAATAATCATGTTAATATGTTGTATACAAACACATCATACATTCTCACAGTTGGGTTGTGACAGACCCCAGTGAACTACCCCCCCTCACTTATTCATAAATTTCACTGCACCAGACATGAGCATAAATGAAATAGATGTTAGACACTTCATCCCATACTTACTGTTTGTATCCTAATTTTTACAGACACTTTAGTAAACCATACTTTACCTAACCTAATCAGATGTTAGGTAGGGAACGACCTGTCACTTGAAACAAAAGCGTTTGTGTATAGTAGGGAACAAACTACCAATATGGGCTGAATTGTCTGTGTACCTGAGAAAGTACATTTCCTAATCATGTACGAGTTACTTTCTTGTATATATTCTGGACACCGTCCAGCCGTCCAACATTACAATTATTCATTCGGCATAATTATCACTTCTTATGCCAAAGATACATCCTCACCATGGTTAGCATTGCTGTCTCGGAAACACGGGCCACTGGGAACACACAAATAGTAATCATTGCCAGCATAACACTAAATGTCGGCAAACAAATGACATTGGATGACCGTGCAATCCTCAGCTAGAGACGAATATAAAGTTATATTTCTATTATTGTTTCAACTATTAAGTGAGGTTTTTATATGTTCTGTTGATATTTTTACAAGAGTATAACCTACATATATGTTACAGTAATTAACAATGCATTTTTCCCTAATTTACGTAACTTTTATTGCATTTATATATATATATATAGAGAGAGAGAGAGAGAGAGAGAGAGAGAGAGAATTAATGGAATAGCCTTTATTGGGGCATTCAGTTATCTTTGTATTCTCATTTAGCAAAACTTAATGGTGAACACAACTACTTGATAGTCAAAGGTTTTGCTGCATGGAAGGTAAGGTAAAATGATGGTTATGCTGAAGTTTCTGTTCTTCTGTCTTACTTGCATTAGTTATATTTTTGCAGTAAACTGTAGCATATTGTTCCAAGTATGATTTGGAAATGTTATCATGGTGAAAGTTCACAAACACTGTGCCACCACTTTCGTTTAATGGTACAGATTTTGTGTGGATTTTATTCACAAATTTAACATAGTGAATAATGGATTAAGTAAGGCTATTTGATGTCGGTACATCAGTGTAAGAGGTAAAATTTCAGGTTAGGGTTTCACATTTACATGAGGATTTGAAAACAGTGCTCATCAGTGAACTTTTGGAATGATTTAGGCTTCCACTGCACCTTTTTTAGCATTAATTTTTTTTATCCTGCAATAATGAATGATGGGGAGATTCATAAAGTAAAGAAAAAAAAATGGTTGATTAACATTTAACTTGCTAAAACTCAAGAAATCTGTAAAACCCATAAGAAGCTCTCTTAACTTTCCAAAGCAGCCAAGGTTTATAATAAAAATTATTGTGGTGCGATGATGAGGACTGCATGGAATGATTGCTTGCCCAGAGGCTGGGCAGTAGGACCACCTTCCTGTGTGTTGTCTGCAAAGTTTACAGTTTTGGCAGTTGACATGATCCTGAAAATGTGTGTCCAGTGTTCTTCAAATGGTGTCAGTACATTGCATACACTCTGAAAAGATTTGGAGCATTTTCATCTAACGATAAATGTGATAGTAGGGAGGGCTGTGAAGACAAGGGATAAAATGTGATAGTGGGGAGGGCTGTGAGGACAAAGAGATAAATGTGATAGTGGGGAGGGCTGTGAAGACATATTAATGTGATAGATGTATGTTTATATAAATGAAAAAGGAGTATGAGTTGATCTAATGTTTGTTTTATGGTCCCATGACACTTTTTTTTTTTTTTTTGAGCTGAAAAGACTAGAGGTGTTTAACAGTACAATAGAGTACTTAAAGTTCTATGAGCATTCATACTTTCTGTTGTATGCTAGATTCTTTTTTGGAAATTTATTTCATATTCATGTGATTGAAAAGATTATGAAAGTTGGATGTGTAGGTAGAACTTATTAAATTTAGGCTCATATTTTAGACCCCCCCCCCCCCAAGGAAAGCTGGCTATCATGTCTGTTTTTGCCTTAGAGAGATGGGAAATCAACAACTAATTAATTCATTTTTGAACATATTTTGAATGTGTTTTGTAGAAAAACAAATATGTATGGTCTATGTACTCTTCATATATGACATTTGTGGTCAAGAAAATTAATTGGTGAATGTAACTAAAATTTGTACTTTTTTCAGGCACAGGAAGAGGAGGAAGAAGAGGAAGAGGAGGAGGAGGATCTTGTGGTAAGTTTATATTATTGTATGGCAAAAATACCATGTTAGATGTTACAGTGTAGCATATGCAGGATTTCCTCCAAACTTTTCTTACAAAAAGGGAAAGGGATAAATCATTTGAAAATACTGAAATAATTCTTGTGAAATCAAGGGTCATGAACCCTTCAAGTGCTGGCTTGAGTAGAAGACGTGTGTCACCATGACAAGCAAGATTAGCAAAAATTAGAAATATGAAAAAAGGTTATAATTTAATGTAGTGGCTATAAGAACCTTGTCTAATGATATATCGGGTGTGCCTCCTTTCCAATATAATATGAGACAAAGACAGTGAAACTGAAGAAAGCATAATAAGACGTCATATGAGGCTTAAGGCATATGTGATAAGAATCAGCAAAGGGATGGGAATAGATGATCAAAAACATACACATAAAAGTGGCAATGTACAGAAACCAAAGGAGGGGGAATATCACTTTAGAGCTGAAAATTTCATATATAGGGAGAAACGGTGATTTGATAGACAAGTATACCTGGATATTCAACTATCAACTAAAAGACAACTTAGACTGGTGTGAATTATTGTAATGATGGAATCACATTAAGCTTTGCTACTTTTTGAAATATATATTAGAATTCCCAGTTTTACATAGGATTTAGGAGTGACATTATCTTGCTGATTCTTTTTATAATGTGTAGTCAATTGATAGTTTTTGAAATTTCAGACACCCTCATCAGGAGACTGGTGGGTATCAAGTAAACAGAACTCTAATGCTTAGGTTGGGAAAACTTTGTAAATAATCACTTTCTTTTCTTTTTTTGTAAATGTTTATTTCCCACATTAGTGAGATGGCGCCAGGAATGGATTGAGAATAGCCTCATTTGCTCTCATCCACTCTCAGGCTTTTATGTATAATGCATAGAAGCACGAGCCTCCTTCCGCAACCAGCACACACACACACACACCCTGGTATCCCCATCTGCTTCATATTCCCTGCCTGTTATTACTGGTATTTAGCAAAATTGTAGTTTTTGTTATTATCATTGCACAGGATCCTCTTGATGGATTGAAGGAAGCCTGTGGTACTTCAAGTCATTGTTCAGAACTTAATGAGAGATTATCCTCTTGCAATGATCGGGTATCTTCACGTAGCAAGACTGAAGAAACGTGCAGTGAGGAACTCTTTGATTACCTTCATTGTGTTGACCACTGTGTAAGTATCATGTAATTGGGGCATTAAGGAACATATTTTATGTGTGCCTACCGTAAATTAATGGATGATGGCTTGTTGGCATTCAAATAGAAGTTTTATTTACCATGCACTATTTTATCTGTCAGTCAGAGCTAATATCCTGAGGTAGGTAGGTACCTGTTGGTAGGCAGGCACCAACCCCAGAAGATATATTACCGGCCTGGGTAAAGGGAGGGTTAGCGATGGCTGCGTAGCGAGCCAGCGCTTCATTTGTTATTAAGTTGCACCCCTTTAACCTGGGTAAGTGTCATTTCTTTCTGCTTCAGTGACACATGGACCACTTGCATTCTATCTACAAACATACAATCACTGCTTGTCTCACCTAACAGTTTACAGCACTTACACAACTCATGTTTCATGACTAGATTTTCTTGCAGTGATTACTCAGTGCTAGCCCTGCCTTTTGCCAAAATGGTAGCAGCAGTTGGTATAAACATTAGGCTGAAGTAGTAGTAAGCAATATTAGTTTGGAGCATTAGGTAGAAGTAACAGGTTGGAGTATTAAGCAGGAACATTTGGTAGACATTGATACATTAGAAAGAAACAGTTGGTAGAATAGTTAGGGGCCTCTGGAAATGTTCTGCTTTAAGTTGTCCTCTGCTATTGGCCTGCTAAGGGTGAAGCACTAAAGGCTAAGAAGTGGCACTTTAGTTCCATTTAAGTTGTCCTCTGCTATTGGCCTGCTAAGGGTGAAGCACTAAAGGCTAAGAAGTGGCACTTGAGTTTCACCACTTATAGAGACTTTTGATGTGGCAACCCCCTTGAGGAAGTTCCCAGAGGGAATGGGCATCAGAGATATAGATACGTAGAGTTAATGAAAAAGATTGGATGATAGTTATTGAGAGGTTATTAATACAGTTTTTCACCAAGTATTAGAACCTAGCTATACTGCTTTTTATATGCTTGACACAGCTACATAGAATCATGCTCAAGTCAGTCTTGGGCATGGTCTAACCTCATTTAGAGACTTAACTCTGAATTATTTGGATTTTCCATCCCCAGGCAAGTTATTTCTGCTTTGTCAGTAAATGTTTGAGTAAGCTAATCTTAGCCCATCAGGAGTCAGGGTAACAATAGTACTACCAGTTTCCTAACCATGTACTAAACCATGTATAGATATTGGGGAAGAAAGACTGGAAGAGGTGTAAGAATTTAAATATTTAGGAACTATCATGGGTAAGATTGGTGATATGGAATGAGAAATAAGGGAGAGAGCAGTACATGGTAACAGTCACTGGGTCCCTTAATAGAATAATGAAGGGTAGAGGTGTAGGTATGGAAGTGAAGAAAGAATTAAAGAACAGCATAGTACTCCCAACCCTGACTTATAAAGCCAAAACATGGACATGAAATGTGTCACATAGGTCTGAAATCTAGGCTGCGGAAATGAGCCATTTGAGAGGAGCATGTGGTATGACTAGATGGAATGAAGGAAGAAATGAGGTGTAACAGATAAGTGGTATGACAGGGAATGAATTGTGGATTGGTAGAGTGAAACGTAATACTTTAAGGTGGTTTGGGCATGTGGAAAGAATGCAAGACAGTTTACAAGGGGAGTTTATAATAGTACAATTACAGGTACTGTGACAGGGAAGTAAGAGTGGAAGATTACTGGAGGAAGAATGCATAGAATGGTTTATGTAAGGACAGGGATAAGTGGAGACTCTGTCCTGGCCACTCCCTTGATGGGTGTTCCTGGAGGGAGTGGGCATCACAGATATAGATAGAATGATTTTAATGTACTTATGGCTGAAGCATGTTAAATGTATAAAAGAATTATCATTAAGGGAGCTAATTATATTTTCTTTGAATTGCTTCACATATTGGGCTTAGAGTGCATGATTAAAGTTTATACCCTTAAGCATAAATTTTACTATAACTCTCGAGGATTATCTTTCGCATTAATGCATTCTTTGAATCTCATATAAGATGGAGTCCCTGACAGGACTTCATGCTTACTGCCGACCTAACTGTTCATCCTCCCTTTTATAATTTGTTGATAAATATATGCCTAGCTTAAGCTAGGGGTATCTACATATATGTGTAAAAGTCTCATGCTCTGCACAAATGCTAATCACACACTCTTTCCTAATTGCCTGTTATCTTAGTACTGACTTGAAAAACCTGAGTTTTCATAAGACAGGAACACAAAATTAGTACATTTGTTTAACACACATAAGTACACTTTTCATATGCATTTTGTAAAGAATTAAGAATCTTACTCGACTTATATATATGTATATATATTGATTTTCTTAATTCTTCTTTTTCAGCTCGCTCAAACCTTATTCAAAAAGCTGAAATGAATAAAGACCTGCTGTATCGTATCCTCTTAGTGTTAGGTATGAGTAAAAACAGTTGCCAGCAGAAGCTGCAGTGCATTAGTTATTACTGCCACAGATATACAAGACAAATATCTTTGTTCAAACGTGTCTTTACTTGAATTTAAGGACCAGAGGTTTTTTGAGTTATATGTTATCTCAGAAAATATGATGTATATGTTTGTAAATAATGGCTGTCAAGTCCTTAAATTATATTGATCATATAAAATAAAACTTTTCATATTCCATGCTTTGTTTGTATTTCAATAATTTGTATTAAGCTTATACTTTAAACTTTTTTTTCTCCTTTTTGAAATACATAGTTAAGGAAGTTATTAAAGGGTAACTTGGGAAAATTTGTAATAACTTGGGTATACATATTATCAATGCTGTGTATCTTTAGAAATTGTGTTTTGGGATAATTTTAAGGTAAAGATGTAATCAGTGGTAGGAGAAAATGTTATGAAAGTTTTTGTAGAGGGAAATGTATAAGGCAACAGCAGCAAATTGCTGCTTCTAATGAGTGGGATGTTACTTGGTGTTGGTTTGAAGGTGGAAAGGATTCAGATTTATTAAATATCTAGGTAGAATTTAATAAGCTCAGAACAGTGTCATCCTTTTGCTCAAAAAAAAAGTTGTAATCAGTCACACCTCAATCTCTTTACCAAGGTAAGTGGTTGCTGAAGAGTTTGTAGATGAAATCTTTTAGGGTTAGGCTAGTGGAAAATTCCAGAATGCCAAAGGTAAGAGGAAAGTGGATAGAAGGAAGAAAAGAAAACAAAAAAGATGCAAGGCAAACAACAGATAGCATTAGGGAATAATGTAAAAATACATAGTGTTTGTGTAATGTCATTTAAAGAGTTCACAATAACACAGAAAATATTAATTATTTACAGTAATTTACACGTCATTTTCAGCTTTTTTAAATGACTATAATTACATATCCCTGGGGATACGGAAAAAAAGAGTATTCCCACGTATTCCCAGAGTGTCGTAGAAGGTGACTAAAAGGAATGGAAGCAGGGAGCTGGAAACCCTCCCCTTCTTGTATTTCAATTTTTTAAAGGGGAAACAGGAGGAGGAGTCAGGCAGGGAGTGCTCATCCTCCTCAAAGGCTCAGATTGGGGTGTCTGAATGTGTGTGGTTGTAACCAAGATGAGAAGAAAGGAGAGATAGCGTTGGTAGCGGGTGACTGGAAACCCTCCCTCTCTTGTATTTTCAATTTTTAAAAGGTAAACAAAAGAAGGATTCCAGGCAAGGAGTGCTCATCCTGCTTGAAGTCTCAGGCTGGGGTGTCTGAATGTGTGTGGATGTAACCAAGATGAGAGGAAAGGAGAGATAGGTAGTATGCTTGACGAAAGAAACCTGGATGTTCTGGCTCTCAGTGAAACGAAGCTCAAGCCAAAAGGGGAAGAATGGTTTGGAAACGTCTTGGGAGTGAAATCAGGAGTTGCTGAGAGGACAAGAGCTAAGGAAGGAGTAGCAT
>JAYMFT010094218.1:0-13937 GCA_038088735.1 Panulirus argus | reverse complement strand
AGAGAGAGAGAGAGAGAGAGAGAGAGAGAGAGAGAGAGAGAGAAACATGAGCAGAACATGTCTGTATGTTCATCAATTTAGCGTCATCTCGTAGGTTAACTAAGTTGTCACTTTGTTCTATTTGTTTTTCTCTGTGTTTGCATATGTCTCGTAATGTTTCCTGTATTAGTACTATTTATCGTTCCGTTTTTGTATATTGTCTTTTCTACTTTTTTCTCCACACTCACGATTTTTCTTTTACTTTTTTTCTTTCATTCATCTTTATATCTGACTTACTTCCACTTTATAACCATCCAGTCCCTATCACAGATCAAGTATCTATTGTATCTATTGTCAGGATTCCCATGGCAAAAAGGCTATAAGAATCTGGTCAAATCTAAACTGTATCTCAGAGGAAAAGAATCTAATTGTCATAGTTTTGCTTTAAGAGAGAAATAATTCGAAGAATCGGCAGAAATACCTTCAGCTCTATGATTCACTCGCGGGCCTCTGTCCAGGTGTCAAGTTTTAATAGCATTAGTCATCAAATTCCAGGCTTTCAGCAAGCGTTATTTTATTCCCAGAGTGTTAGCGAATTACAATGAAAAATGCAAATTGCATTATCAGACATTTAGAAATTTCATATATAGGGAAATGATATATGTTAAAATAAAATGTAATATTTTAACACCAGTTTGGCCAATAAAAGGTTGAAGAGTAAAACTGTTTTATTTGCAGTCTTAACTGCCTGGCTGTTTTAAGTGCTTGTCTGGTATTACAACTTTTCTAATTTCTGTATGTTAACCACAAGCACTTATTTCATCATATAATTTATTCCTTTCATTCATTAATCCCATTATTTTACATAATATTTTTTTCACTTCTTTTCTAACATGTTTCTTGCTTAATTTTATGTTATAGCCTCTGGTTGTTCTATCCTAATACTTTTTTTTAAGAATTGCTCTCTGCTGACATCATCAAACAGGTTTAAAACCTTAAAGTACCAAGTCACCCTTTACTTGCGTGCGTGCCTCTGTGTATATTTGTCTATACTCGTGTGTGTGTGTTGTTTGTTTAATTACATAAACGATTATCAGTATATAAGCCAAGAATTTAGTATCTATTCACTACTAAAATCAGGAAAAGTTCACCTCGCCGTCACTCACCAGTAATTCGCCTTACAAAAACAGGTGAAAGTGAATACTCGAAACCACATCTAAGAAAAACGACTCATTTTCAATATTACTCAGTAAATATGTGATCATAGTAGACCTTGAACACATCCCTCTACATATCAAAATTTCAGGAATTTTCATCTTCGGAGACCTGAATATATGCTGTTTCATAATTCAGTGGTGACTGAGCCTCTTACAATACAGAACCTTTGGTAAAACTTCTTACTTTTCCCGATATCCTGATTTTAATATACATTGAAGAAGAAAGTAGTTTCCTGGTTTTTGTTGACGTATTTTGCAGACTCCCGGTTGACTGTGGAAGTCTGATTAATTCTTCAAACACACACACACACACACACACACACACATCAGGTCATATATATTACACTACACTTCAAAGAACAATCATGTAAACTAACAGCCTCTGAAGTATTAAACATTCACCTGATTATCATGTCAACAAAACGTTATGATTAAGCTCATGATTGCTGTTTTTTGTCTCTCTTTCACTGCGTTCCTCTCACCTCTTTATCTCTGTCAACTTTAAGGGTTAATCATGTCATGTTTTTCGATTCTAGATTTTTATTAAGAGGATTTGTATAATGCTACAGGAATTTTATCGGTATATGCTTTAATGTTACGCTGATTCTTCTGATCGTATAACGGTAAAATATTCGGAGCCATATGTAGAGAATGTAAGATTTTTCTTTATATGTTCTGTTATCAGAGGAAGTAATGAGTAATGTTAGAAGATTAGCTTTTTCATTTTTTTTCAGTGAGTTTTTGCTTCGGGTTCTGTATCTCTTCACCTCTCTTGCCTGTTTGAATTTTTCTTTTTTCTTTTTTTATC
This sequence comes from Panulirus argus, assembly GCA_038088735.1. Taxonomy (NCBI): domain Eukaryota; kingdom Metazoa; phylum Arthropoda; class Malacostraca; order Decapoda; family Palinuridae; genus Panulirus; species Panulirus argus. The sequence goes on along the minus strand of JAYMFT010094218.1, from coordinate 11,933 downwards.
TTTTCTGCATCAGGCACTCAGTGGAGTTTGCACATTAACATAAGCAGGTTTAATCCACTTTATGATAAATATATGTATTCTTCAGGGGGGAACGATCCGGTAGCACTGGTCCCCCCAGTAAGGAACCCTGATTATTTCTCATAAGACTTTAAAGATTTTTTCCCCAGAACACGTAAGATGACTAGCTTATGATAGGTCACACATCTCCCGCTAGAGGACTCTCCATATTTCTCAGATAGTTGATATAAAGATCTTTTAGGCCGAAAGACCTCTCCTTGGAGTAGACATGATGTGCCCTTTGCTGCTCTCTCATCTATGTGACTGTGGAAAGCCTCTTTGTTGCGTTTCTTCCGTTACTTACGTCTCTATTGTTACTGTTACTTGGGGCCGTACCCCCTCCTCTCCTCACCCCACTGCCACCCACTCAAGGCCTCATAACAAAGTGACGTCGTTTTCTCTGTTCCTTATGACGTTCTTAGTAAACCCTGGAATTCAAATCGTCCATGTCCTTTTGTTGATTCTTATACTTTAACGTATTCATTTAATTCTCTTCTAACTGTAACTGCGATCTAACTCTTAACTGCAACTGCTACTGTCATTATTAAGATAACGATAACAACGTAACTGAACCTGTAAACGGTAATAACTAACCGCAGCTTTTATGAGGAACTTCTGTATGTAACAGCTAACTGCGCCGTCTAGCGGTACCGCTAAAGAGGACGATTTACAGGATTGGCTGAACATTTTTTATGTCGAAAGCATTAAGGATATAGCTGACTGCTCATTTTAATTGCAATACTCGAATTTGTTGATGAGACGCAACATTTATATTGCTGTACTTAACAAATGAAGCCACAACACAGCATAACAATACGCTGTATAGTTTCATAAGTGTGTTTGTATCACTACGTCCTTATACTGTTCGCTGTTGAAGTTTTACTCATACGTGCGGTTGATATTTGTTTGCTAAGGAGTGTGTGTGTGTGTGTGTGTGTGTGTGTGTGTGTGTGTGTGTGTGTGTGTGTGTGTGTGTGTGTGTGCGTTTTGCACAAATAAGTGCTCATACAAAAGTGCAGTGATGCATACAGACGAGTTTGTCAGCTAAACAAATGACTGCATTTCTCTGTAGAAATCAAACAGCACTTCGAAGGAAACATAACAGCATATGCAGCCGCTACACGAGATTATACTGAAGCCTTCTAAGACTTACAGAAACCATTCATAGCCTACTGGAACCTCTACTGCTTACTGAAATCTCTTACAACCTATAGCAATCTCTACGGCCTCATGAAGCCCCTTCAGACCAACTGAAGCCTTCTTACAGCCTGCTGAAGCCCTCCTTACAGCCTACTTAAACCCCGTCAGCTTTAATGTCTCAGTCTGGGCAGCCATCATCACGTGGTAAAGATACTCAGGCATAACGCCATTACAACCAGCGCTGCCTCTCGCCTCGACCCACATTAAACTCCCTGTAATAGGGACGTTTAGCTGAATAGCTGCCGGAGTCGTTGGGTGGGTGGGGGGAGGTAAAAGGAAGGGGGCCAAAGGGAGGCCTAAAGGGTACATAAGGGGTGTTGGGAGGCGGGAAGGGGTAAAGGGAGAGGTGTGTTGGGGCAGGAGGAAGGGTGGCTGGCCATTACAGTGTGATAAGAGGGGAAGTAATCGTTAATAAGCTTGTGTATCCCAGGAGCTGAGGCGATTATGAAGATTGTAAGGGATTAGAATGGCATCAGACGATTGTTAAAGATCGGAATAGTCTCAGGACGGTTTTTCTTTTTAATTTAATTTCTCTCTCTCTAGCCCAAAGATAAAAACTTTCTATATTTGGAGATTAATTTATTCATATACTTATCTATAGATAATTTATTCATATATTTATTGATTACTTAATTAACATATCTATTTTTCACACAGCTGCGCCATAACAATCTAAATCTGTACCAGCTCGTGAGAGCGCGTCTTTAGGTGCCTCAGCCCTCGCCCAACTTGGAACTCTATTGCTCGTCCTCTCACCTCACTCATGAGGGGCAGGAATATTTGCTATAAACAACGGAAGTGAGAAAAGTAAGGAATACGGAGGTGACGCGAGGGAGGACAGTATAAGTGAGGGTAGAGAGTGAAGGGAAGAGGGGGAGAGAGTGAAAGGCCGAGTGGAGAGAGTGGACCGTCCACGGTGGAACAATAAATCAGGGAGGTCGTAACAAAGCATCCATTGAGGACCCACCAGGAGGCCACTGTCGTGTTCGTCTCCCGAGGAAGGCGCAGAAGGAGAGAGTTCTGGGGGTGGAGCGATGGGTAGAACGAGGACGATGAATGGAGGAGTGTTGGCGATGTGTGTGTTTGTGTCCAGTTCCTGGTTCACAGGAATGCCATCAGCTTCCAGCAGTCTGAGGCTACGAGTGTACCATCTCCTTCGACGATGAGCTAGAAGGTTTTAGTGTCATGACATTGCATTGTCCTTGGAACCAAAATGTTCATGACAACTTTCATGGCCCTATGGAATTCACGACACAATAATACCTATGACGCCAGGCCATCACTGGCACCACAGCACTACAATATCCATGACACCACAATACCCAGAGCACCACAATATCATGGCAACACACCATCTATGGCAACACGATATCCATGGCACTAGAAAACCTCAAACATGTCATTCCGGGACGGAAATTGGTGTTTATTCAATTTGACGTTCCCCCCCCCCACCCCCTTTTTTTTTTTTCCTCGCAACAGAGTTTGCTGAATTCACCTGTTTCAATATTCCATCACTCTTGATGAGGGTGGGACTGTGGCTCTGGCCCCAGATTGCACTGGGATTGGTTATAAGATTGGTATCCTACCAGGAGTGGTCATAAGATTGGTATCCTATCAGAACTGGTCAAGTATTTGGTGCCACACCAGGATTGGTCCTGAGTGGCACACCGTTACAGGAAAACCTGACGCGTTTCTGACCCCAATCTGTTGTAGTCGAAGAGAAACGACAATAAGTGATGCAAGCACAGTCAATCTACGATAAACAAATAAACAAAAGCTTATAGGACGTTTGAATGAACTATCTTAAAAACAGAATGGTACACATTAGATGTTGTTTAGATACGTTTCTCCCTCTCTTACTTTCTGTACTTCTTTCTTTCTTCTCTTTGTGTCCGTGTCTGTCTCCCTCCATCTCTCCTCCTGACGCGTGAAAATGATGCGTGGTTACTGGGGTGTAAACACGTAATCATGTAGAGTTTATCATCATAATCTTTCATTAGATTTTTCAATTGCTTGCGATACTATTGAAGATGTTGCTCTGAAAACTAGCTCAGAATGCTTTGGTTAAATTGAGTATATATATATATATATATATATATATATATATATATATATATATATATATATATATATATATAAATCAGAGTGATGCATGAGAGTGGGTATGTCTGTATGAAGCACTGGCTGTCTGTACTTGTATCTGGGGGTATGATCTAAGGAACTCTAAGGGACATGACATGCTAGTATGAAGGAGTGGTCTCGTTAATGATATATTTTCTATCATATTTTAACACGTTTTTTGAAAGACCAACCCAACTGATGTTCATGCTCAGGGTGTAATGTATACAAGCATTTGTGCGTGTGTTAACGCTACATGTGTGCATGTACGTATATTGTTCTGTTTATGCAGCTCAATGTATGTGGGTACATGTACATGGATGTATACTCATTCATTCAAACACATACTGCTGTCCCTGTTCTCGTACAACTATTCATTAGTGTATACAGAAAATCCTTAATTACTCACGGATGGCTTCAATCAATTAAAAGTTCTTTAATCTTTTTCATGGCTGTAATTAATCTTGTTACTCTGACTGATCCTCACTCTAGATGACAATTACTTCTGATTTACTTTAGAAGATACTGTATATACTTTGTTGGACTCGCTATATGATCTACCAAGCGTGTGCATATATATATATATATATATATATATATATATATATATATATGAGAATAAGGCTAGAGAGAGAGAGAGAGAGAGAGAGAGAGAGAGAGAGAGAGAGAGAGAGAGAGAGAAATGGTAATAACGAACACACGTTTAACAAATAATTGTGGTGGGGTACATACATGTACATAACACGTGTGCAATACATCATTTCTTTGACACCTTGCCGTTCCTCGGCCGTGGTGAGGTTGACTTCACTGCTCGACCAATAAAGGCAGGGAAGACAGTAATTGGAGGCCTGTAGAGCAAGTTTCCAGGAACTTGTTAGGCCCGAGTTACTAATTACTGTGGAACATCCAGTACAGGTGGGAGGAGGCTGATTGTTTGATCATATGCTCTCGGTTCTCCCATTCTGGATATCGTCCTCTCTCAGACTTTTCATCGTTTTGCTCGCCATATTTTACTCTTTCCCCATCTCTCTCTCATCCTCTCAGACATAGTGAGAGAGAGGTAAAAGAACTATAGTAGCTGTCAAGCTCTCTTCACTGACTAATGTTTTTATCTTTTTCTTCTATTTCATATACACATGGGATGCTGGTGTTCGCTCCACAAATACACACGCTCTATATTTCACACACATTTCTAAACAACAAGTAACTTGCGCAGTTCATTATTCTAGACTCTAATTTTCTTGTTGTGGACACTACGGGCTAGCCCTGTGTTTGGGCTAAATCTCGTCTTACGCAGGTCGGTAGGTAGGTAAGTATCCTATCTACCTACATCTTCCTTCATATCCCTTCCTCCCCTAATCATCCTCCATCTACCTTTCTCTCCCTTTCCTTCATAACTCTCTGGTAATCTCTTCCCTGCTTTAATTACCAGTGAAGCAAGTCTTCTCTTATATCTTCCCTACATTTGTCATTTCTCTTTCAATGCGTTCTGAAACATATTTTGTTTCTCCTTTTATACGTATATAATGTGCATTTGCTTTTCTTTGTGTTTTTAGTCATCAGGACATTCATGTATGAATTGACAGACCATCCTAGGCTTATACTAGTCTGGCATCATCCTGGTCGCTCCTTATACTGGCATATCTTGGTCGACCATCACTTAGGCACACTCTGGTCGACCGTTATGCTAGCACACTTTGATCGAGGTGATGAAGGTATAACCAGCATAATCATCATGACGTCATTATTTTGTCGTCATTTCTAGATAGGAATGATAATTCCTGTTTATTTCGGTCAGTGTTGCAGGGCGGAGGTCAGAAAATGATGTGAAAAATATTCATCTGAGTTGAAAAGATGATTAGCAAAACGCTCTTTTTCAACAGGAACTGAAAAGAAACATTATAAAAAATATCAAATATTACTGTCCTATTTTTTTCCCCCCTCGAAAATTGAACATACGTTCATTACTATTTATGACCTTAAATTACTAATCAAGATTTTTTATGAATAAGCAGGAAAGAGGAATATTTTATTCCATACTTTCTTTTGATATCAAAACACGACGCTGATGAAATCTGAAATAGCGATTTGCCACACGAGATGAGAGCTGGGTCATAGCAGGCACGGAGTTCCGCTCGTCATGGACAGGTCGATGTCCTCGGGGTCGTCATGAACTGGTCGGTGTCCTCGCAGTTATTACGGACAGGTTGGCAGGTTATCATTTTAAAATAGTCAAACGCTTTCCAGATTCTGAATCTGTTAACCATATGTCCTTATTGGCAAGGAGACTTTCACAGCTATGACATGATGTTTGCATACGACGTATATATATATATATATATATATATATATATATATATATATATATATATATAAAGCTGCAGCTAATCTTTAAACATGGATCTTCTCGTTCTAAACTAATATCTCGTTAGGGGCCAACGTCTCAGCCGTCCACACAGCTCTGCTGTTCATTTAGGTGATGTGAGAGACGCTCATATTTGCTCTCCAGATTGTCCTGCCTCTCTCCCCGCTGCAACATTTTGATCTGTCGCACGTTGCTCTCTCAACGGAAGTTCTGTTGTGTTTCTTGAATTCCTTTTTATGGTTCACATAGTCTCCCTCGAAATGATTTTTTACTCTGTAGTTCTTGTCAATTATAATGTGAAATTTTTTTTGATAATAAAGCTCACGGTTATTTTCTCCTACCTATATGACAGCAGATTAAGGTCACATATTATTGCCCTCCTCCTCGCGTGCTGGTAATTATCCTCAAATGCGGGAAAATGATATATTTTCTAGATGAGGATAATAACTTTCTTTCTTAAAGGAAGTGGTTTAAATCAAGATTACAAAAATACAAATCAATGAGAGAAGAAACTGTGGTAACATGCGATCAGATAAATCATTCAACGAATTAACTACTTCGTAGTAATTAGAACGATAATTCCAGATCCAGAAGAGCAGGAATACCTCTGTCATCGCTCACCACACCATAGATAACACCACAAACTCCAGACCTACAGACGCGTGAACACTAAAACAAGTACTGACCACACCACACCACACACACACGTGGATATATATATATATATATATATATATCTATATATATATATATATATATCAGTAAACGAATTACACTTAGTGATACAACTAAAAGCATCAGAAACAAAGACTAGCGAATGTATGACTCACTGTTAACTCTTCAAACATTTAGTTCTCTCGAAGTTAACTTAAGATTTCAGTAAACCTCATTTCTTCAGTCTGAACACACACACACACACACACACACACAATCACTCCGGTTTCTTTCCCTCCAGTAGTCTTATTCCCTTTAACCTGAACCAGTCGGAGATATGAAGAACCATCTGGCTGGTGGGACCATCTTGTTTCTTTTATCTAGCAATTAGCATCTCAGATTTCCCTAAGATCCCTGGTGTGAGGAACCTCACTGATGATGATATCCCACCCCCCCCTGCAAGAGGTAGAGGAGGAGGAGGAGGAGGAGGAGGAGTGTGCCTCGCTCGACGGCGCACCTGTGCAAACCTTGGAAACTGGACGCTTGGCTTGCGGTCAAACACAAGCCAACAGCTTTCTTTTGTCTAAGGAAGTTGGGGCGTTGTGCTCACCCACGCCACCACCGCCGATACTACGGCTCGTGTGTTTTATCCTCTTAACGAAGCCGGTGATGGTTGTATTAAAAGTCTATGTATATCTCGTTTGCTACTACGTTAGATAGTTAGTGCTTTCTTTAATGTGTGTGTGTGTGTGTGTGTGTGTGTGTGTGTGTGTGTGTGTGTGTGTGTGTGTGTGTGTGTGTGTGTGTGTGTGTGACGTTTGTTTGTACAGGACAGTGTCTCATTTTTGTACTTAATTATATTCTACGTTGGTGTTATATCTACTATGTTCACGTAAAGCAGGGAGAAAACATGTTCTATTATGGCCAGACAATCTGACAAACAACGTTCATGTGTTCATGGCCAGGTAATGACGTGTTCTTCATGCTATGTGAAGCTGCGTCTTTGTGAGCTTGTTTGAGCAATACTTTGTGTTGCTGAGGTTATACTGTGCTGGTCTGATGGCTTACTGTAGCTCGTCTGTGACTTAGAAATACTTTCGGTTGAATTGTGACATTATGTGTAATCTGCCAAGAAATCTGGTAATTGATACTTTGTTTCTGCTTGTCCCTGGTTAGATTTTAGTTTATCATCTATCTGTCTTTCTCTCTATCTATCTATTTATCTATCTATCAATATGTATATATATATATATAAGTAAAGTATATATACATTTGTATATGCATCAATTTTCCCCCAAAATGTTCTATCTCTAATCATCACGATATCAGCAGGTAATTCCTACCCTGCTACGGACCATTAGATCATTAAAAGAAATTAAATATCATTGCCATCGTATTAGCTCCTAATGCTCCTCATCCGCCAAGCCTAATTACCAGTTCGCTGTAATTAGTCTAACTGTTTGCTTTTGGAATTAGTCATAACTATGAGGCCACCAAGCTGAGCTACAGTAGTTATTTGCATGTATGAATAACGAGTTATCATGTCTGGTCTGTAGCGTCTAGGTGTTTGTCTGAAGCACACACTTCCTTCTGTTTAACTTGGCGAGGTTTGGAGTCGGCCATGGGGGAGTTAAGTGGGATGTTGGATGAAGGAAAGCGTTTAAAACGAGGGAGAGAGTGACTGTAGGTAGATGTATTTTGTATATACATACTCTCACATATGCAAACATATAGACAGAGGATGGTACAGTAATATGGTACTATATATTGCCTTAATCATTCTGTTTGTTGGTCAGCGCGTTCAAAGACTATTTTCTTCACTTCTGTAATACCACTGTTGAGAATTCTGAGGAATCTGTCGACAATCAAGTTTCACATTTTTCTGTATTTCCTGCTCGTTCCTCAGGCTGTCAAAGTAAAGAGGCGTAGCCAAGACGACAGAGAAGTCTTTGATGGTCACAACAATATCCTTAATAAGAAGCAAATCTATTTGTTTCTTTCATGATCCTCAATCATTAATACAAGTAACGTACAGATACGTTCGTTATAAAAAGCTTATCTACACCTACAGTATATCTCTGGACTTCACTACTACACCTAGACGTGGACTACACACAAGAGAGATTCAGGTGTCATAATGGCACCCTCACTTGATCTTCCTCGTATGTCAGCAGAATATTGGTGGTAAAATTCACTTTGATGCGTACCATGGAGACTGTGGCTGCCATGAGGGATAGGTCAGTCATGAGCAGCAGCTGGGCGACCCCTGATATGCTGCCCATGAATGCCTGCTGGTCTGACATTTTTCTCGTCCCATCGTAAAATGTTGCTCAAGAAATACCCTGTTCCGAAGGCCTTTTTCGATTAGAAAAACAAAAAATACTCAAGATATCGCTGGGATATGCTTTTTTCTGAACTAATTTTCTTTAGAACACAAACTCACACACAAAGACAAAAACAAAAAAGAACGATTAAAAAGAGAAAAGATGATATGATTCAAGATACTTCTTTAAAGAGCTTTTCCTTCTAACAACTTCTTCACGACTAAAAAAGTATTTCAGTTGGTTGATGTCTAAAATGAACATAGAGAGAGCGACGACCTCTGTTAGAAAGCATAAAAACATCTGTCTGTCTGTCTGTCGGTTCAGCACGTCATCCACACACACGAGATCAGAAGCACTCGGCTGTGGATGGCACTACATCCATACCAACTACCGACACATGATTATTAGTTACACGCCTCACCACGTCCGGCTGGAGACCAGGAACGGTTCAACGCCGCGCCATGTCCAGTGAACTCCGGAAATACTGCCTGGCACATCGTATCATGATCGGTTGAACCCCTGAAGTGTTCAGTTGTATACTACATTGCACCATATGAACTTAACAGATGCTCAGCTGTACGTAACATCACTCCGTACAACCCTTAGAAATACTTAGTGATACGCTACATCTCCCCATATAAGCTCCAGAAATTTACTCATTTGACTTATAAAAGTAGAAAGGTTATAGGATGATGGAAAGACGTAAATAGGAAGACAATTCCAGTTTTGCTGTTTGAGAGAGAGAAAAAAAAAGGTATTATAACGGTCAATTCTCGAGTGACTGCTCTCCTGACATTACAGTGATAAGCAGCTAACAGGTGCGTGAATCGGATCTCATGAAAGATATCTAATTTCAGCAAAGCAAATTTTGATGCAGTAGAATATTTGCTCAAAGTTTTCGTAAATATATCCTCCCAAAACGATGACAACAGCACAACAGCAATATTAATGATGATAACGATAATAATGATGATAATGATAATGAAAACAATAATAATAATAATAATGATAATCGACCTAAGTGTTGTCTGTCTGCCAGGCAAATGGTCCGTCTCTGTCCCACAGAGCAGGGCGATCCAAGAAGACTCTCCGGCAAGCAACGCCGTCACGGCTCCGGCATTGACACATGATCCTCAGATCTTGTGGTCTCCACCTCGTGTGGAGCCCCAGCGCCATGAGTATCAGTGCATTGACACGACCTCCGATGGCGTTCTCTCTGGCGCTGATTGCTCTAGCCATCCACTTTGCTGTTTTTCTTCCATTGCTGTAGATTCTGAGCAAAATTATACTCGGTCGCTTAAAAAACTTTATTTTTTCAGCAGCACCTAAAACCTTGAAGATTATAAGGATATATAAATGAAAACTACAGAGACGTATACATATATGAGATGTACATAGAAGAGGATAGGTGTTGGCAAGCACAGTCAGCCCCAACCTGGTATATGTACTTCACCCACTATCACAGATGTGCGTGCAAGTCTCAGTATATCGTACAAGAATGTTTTAATTTTCTTTAAACACTAGAAAATACAATTAAATGGAATGTGTTCTTAACTCGCCCGTGGTTGAAGCGGATTATTCTGGCTGCAGCCATGGATTACAAAGTACTGCAGTTCCCGGAAATATGAATCGCACTGTAAAGATTCAGAAGGTCCTCTTAAAAAACATCCCTAGAACTTGGCATTAAGGACTAAAATGGTAACAATGGGACAATATGGCTTTTTATTTAGCTTTCTGGCTCTAGATCGTGAATACGGCCCATTAGGTGCACAATGTAATCTTGAGAGCTGAGGACTAGAAATATCTAATGGAGAGACTTCGTTAAGTACCCACAGCATTAAATGAATGACCTGCAGAGTACACATGCCTCTCTCTGAGGAAATACCTTTTCGGTCCTGTCGATTTTACTAGTTCTTTTGTTTTTCACCACTTGAATACGAACGTATGACGCTTGAGCACAATAGCACAACACTTTGGTATGATAACATGGCCTTTGATCCATCCCTTTAGGTTTAAATCAAAGGCCTTGTCACCATACGTCAGGGTCGTATCGCTATGCTTAAGGGTTTCGCCTTTAGAGAGAAGGGAATTAGACGATACTAATGGTTACGGTTAATGACTTCAGAGCTGAACATCGAGCAAGAAAGGATGCAAGTAGGGCTTGTTATTACTTGTCATTACCGCAACTCTCCATCAGCTCCCATTTCCAGCCTTAAATCCAACTTTACTTCCCATTACCTCCAATTACCATCTCTGAACCCTACGGTGGTTTCAGCAGATGATCACAGAGGTAGTTGTGGATGGGAAGGAGCATCTGCTTAACTATCTCGTCTCCATCAATTCTCGTATATATCAGGAAATACGGATCTTATTACTCCCCTGCAGCAGATAACTTGGCAATTGACGACCAGGTATTCCCGTACCTTGCATTCCCACTTGCTGCCATGAACTACAATACTAATCCACCACAACCCCTGAAATTCCTGTCGAACCAAATCTTGTTATCTCTTACCAAACCAGATGTATTAAAGTCTTCATTAAAGATGACATGTCGAGAGACAAATACCTACTTAATCTGAGTCAGCCACAGAGACTTTTCTCATGAGGACCTAATCAGAGTCGAGATGTATGAGGATTTCAAGACAAAACAGTATCATTCTTAGAGATTCTTTTTTCTTTTCAGCTGAGACATTAGCTTCATTATACTCCTGAGTCCTACCTTAACTATATTGCAAATTACGTGCACTAACTGGAGGTCTCCAAGGGTGCTTATCTGACATCAGCGTCAGTTCTCATGCCACAAATGAAGGGGCTCGTTGCCTCCTGCCAACGTTCACTACCTAACAACGCTAATGACGGCGAGGCTGCCAAATCAAATAGCATCTCAGTAACAATGAATATTATTATCTGGAATGTACAAGTAATGTCTTTATGCACACTGGTTACACTTAGAAAAAGCCAAGAAGTCTCTTTCACTCCAACATACTTCGAGGAATTTTAATTAAGGAAAACTGAGAACAGTCTTGATGGCTGGAATATGCGTTCAATTACGAAAGAGAATTTTGCTCTTAGCAGACAAGAAATTAAGTGCTTATGGTACGTTACAGAGAGGGCGAAAGAAAGAGAAGGCAGAGACAATAGCTAGAGAGAGAGAGAGAGAGAGAGAGAGAGAGAGAGAGAGAGAGAGAGAGAGAGAGAGAGAGAGAGAGAGAGAG
>JAYMFT010094207.1:0-13938 GCA_038088735.1 Panulirus argus | reverse complement strand
TCGCACTTAAGTCCATGGGTAAGGAACTGTTCAGCAAAACCACCGAGAGTGTTTTCTGAACCAAAATTTGAATATAAATCTCAAATTCGGTCATCACGTTTAAAGAACTTAACAGGAAAGGTCCAGATGAGGGCAGAACAGATGGCCTCAGAGATAAGCGAGCCGAGTTTCTACTGTGAGAGATTAGATGCTATAAATTTGCCAGACACTGAGGAGAAGAATTTAAGGAGCAATTTGCTCACAACCTCGCAGAGTTCCCAGACTAGCTAGAGTCCGATGGTGCGTGATGGTTTTTCGCAAAACGCACAAAAACAGAGTAACTAGAGTTCATAAGAAGCAACCAGTCGAGAAACTTGTTTTAAATCATGCAAGGAAGTAATTCTATAAGGTCAGAGAAGTGGATGAATGGCAATTGGTAGGTGATTGTGGAGAGAGTTCAAAAAGAGATGGTTTCCCACAAGAGTAGAACTCTCTCTCTCTTTTCAAATCGATAATAACTCTCTCTCTTTCTCTCTACGTGGCAGACAGAATTAAAAACAATAGAATCTGCACAACAGATATTCATCTGTAAACACACACACAAACACACACACACACACACACACCCTCAAACACAAACACGGATACAAAAAGCTCTGACAGATGGGCCCGGCCGTTGAGTGTACAGCTGTCTTAAAAGTTTAAAATGGTGAGGATGTTGTCTGGGTTATATAAACTATTTTTTTGTTTCTTTTTCTATTTACTTCTGCTCCTCTTCGCCTTTCCCGAATCGCCGGGGGTAACGTCAGACACAGACGAGCCAGTCTGAGCTTTTATTTTTTCAAGATAGAGAAAATCCCTTCCTTACTTTTCTCCCTTTCAAATGAAATTTAGGAAAATGGTAATAATACAGGGGGGGGGGGGATGGGAGGGCATACTTCCATCTCCCTACTTCTACAGATCTAAACTGCTATTCACGTCACAATAGGCACTAATTATTTCGCTCTAGAACGAGTCTTGCCACTAAAAAAGAAGGGAAAGAGGTCTCCATTAGGATTAAAAGGTGGATTGCCAGAGTAGAAGAGAATCGTTATCATTAAAACGGACACAATTGCTTCTTTATTCCGATTAGGTAACTGTGACGTCGATAGATTGAGGGGCGGGGCGACTGAGGGGTCTGAAGTGCCGTCACATAAATTCTTGAATCCATTTTTTTTCCCCCCTTCAAGTCCAGCAGTTTGTAACGGAGTTTAAGAAAAAAAAAACAAAGACCTTAGAGGAGGTTATGGAGCCTTTCAATTTGTAGACTTTTCGAGGAGGTTTAAAAGGAAAAATAGCTAGGATAAAAAGGACCTAAGTTGCGTTAACAGAGTAGACCTGGAGACTGTCCCAGAATGTTGAACACAGAGCTATCACCATGTCAGCTCAAAGGAAGCTAAATGTGCTGTTAATAACCAAGCTCTGGATGCATTTGTGGCTGGGGTAGAACACAATGGAGATTCAGAGCTAGACAAGAGAGCTTAGGGAACCGCGACGGTACGTTAAATGGACAGAGAAACGAATTTTGATGGTTCAGAGATATGAAAGCCTATGACAACATATTTCACATGATTATAGAAAGTATAGAAAAAACATGGAAGAAAATACGTACAGTTGGTTCATTAAATGTCAAAATTTCCAGGAATCTTCTATCAGAAGCGGTGTCTGGAAACCATCAAACTCGCTATATATTTTCGCACTTAATTTTAATTGAACTAGCAACAAAAATTCACCAATAAATGCTAAAACAGTTTTACATACGACAATTGTAAGAAAAAATGTTTAATTTTTCGTTTATTTCTGAAACGAAATTATATACAATATGACATTCAGAAATAATTTGCGGAGTTAAGACATCAAAATAAATAGGTATACATTATCTTTGCGAAGAGAAAATGAGAATCGAACTGAAAATATGAAATGAAGACTTATTCGCTCTGCCAACAGATGGCGCCATGGTCTAACTGTGATACCTGTTTATAAATAATGGTTATAGACGAGAGCTGTATTAAGTCACATGAAATAATGAGGTTGTACTTCGGTGGGTAGGTAACTGGTTAACTGGCCGCAAAATAAGAGTTATGATTAATGGTCAAGTCTCAGAATGGTTGGACGTGACAAGTGGTGTACCACAGGGATCAGTCTTGGGGCCGATTCTCTTTCTCATATGTATTAATGATACTGATAATAAGCTCCGTTTGATATCAGAATTCGTAGATGATACTAAACTGGGAAATAAATCAACAAATGGACTTAACCGTCTGCAGCCTCAAACTGACTTAGACACACAGGTGGACTGGGCTCATAGGTGGCAAACGAGTTTTAATATCGGCAAGTGCCAAGTTTTACTACCGGTAACAAAAACAAAATGGCAAGTTAAAGTACGAATTTTGTTGAACTGCCAAAGGTAAATGAGGAAAAAGACTTTGGCGTAATAATCTTTGGTGACCTGAAACCAAGAAATCAGTGGACAGAAGCAGTGAAAAGAGCGCATAAAACTCTTGGATTCATAGTTAGGACCTTCGAATTTAAGTCTAGGGAAATCATCCATACACTTTACAACTCATTGGTTCGACCCACAACTTAAATATTCTGTTAGGTTTTGGTCACCTCACCTCAAAATAGAGAGTGCAGTATTGAGCTACCAAGATGTGAGCCGATTAAATGAAATCTATCTAGCTTAGAATAGATGAGGTTAAGACGTGATCAACTACATGTGTCCAAAATTATCAAAGGCTTTGATAATCTTGATCTAACAAGGCATTCAAGATACGATTCGTCTGATTTCACGCGCAGTAATGGTTACAAACTCGTGGGCAAACGATTTACTTCGAATGAGACCAACTACTGTCTCTTCATCAGGACTGTGAACATGTAGAATGATTTAACAAGCAAAGTGGTTGAAAGCAGTACTTTAGATACGTTTAAGAACAAACTTTAATTGTTTCTCCTCAAGTCTACGACTTATATTATTTGCACCTCCTTAGGGACATTGACAAATTGTAGGTTATTTTCTCTGAATAATTTTCATGCCTTCTACCTTTACCACCCTATTCTGTGAGCTTCAGATATCTTCCATCTGCACAAACAGCCTCGAAAGGATCCAATGGTCTGCTGCTGTTTGAATTCCTAGTCATTCCTCAGTACTTCTTCATATGATATTCCATTCTAGCCTCCCATCCGCAAACCACCCTTAAGACGTAATTCCAGATACCTCTGTTTGGACGAATCATACCGAAAAACAACGACAGCACTTTCTAAGCTAATTGTACATCACTAGATGTTCCAGTTCCCAAAGAAAGGGATCAAGAGAGGAATGTTCGAGTACCACGGGAAGAGATGATGGCTAGTGATAAGAGAGTAAGAGACGGGAACTAAAGAAATATAAACAAGAGGAGAACCTGATGAAGCTCGAAGAAGAGGAACTGAACTAAGACTTCGAAAAGGAGGTCGAGGGTGATTGCTGGAAGGAAGGAACGTAAACCAAGAGTTAAATGTTGAGTTTGTAGAACATGGGACAAGCATTGTTGCTGGGTATAAAGACGAGAGACCCTAAGGAAGGTACTGAGGTTTGCGAGCAGAGAAATACTGCAGACTGAGAGTACAGTGGAAAACAGAATTTGCTACCGAAGAAGTTATTAGGTATATTGGAAATTTGACAGCACGTTTAAGTAAGCGTTGGAGCGTTGCTAATGAATGCATGGGTAAGAAGATAGCACCAGGAGAGAGA
The DNA here is from genome assembly GCA_038088735.1 of Panulirus argus. Lineage (NCBI taxonomy): Eukaryota > Metazoa > Arthropoda > Malacostraca > Decapoda > Palinuridae > Panulirus > Panulirus argus. Next base: position 10,190 of record JAYMFT010094207.1, on the reverse strand, counting down.
GGACCACGATGGAAAAGTGGATGGAAATGGACTTTAGGAGCTGGTCAACAAATTGGGTGAGTGAGAACAGTGAAGTGGGTAGTGAAGAAGACAGAGATCGGCGATGATGAAGACCAAGTCTAATAACCAGATGGAAAAGGAAATAAGATTGAGCAGGAAAAGAGAATTATTGGAGGCAACATATGCCAGGAACACAGTATCTTGAATTAGAGCAATGAAATCTATAGGTATCTATGTCTAGAGCAAAACGGCACAAGGATCTAAGAAAAAACACAGTGAAGATTAATTTAGAATGGAGTATGAAGCGCAGAAAGCCACTATTCTGGACAGATAATGGGGTATTAATAAAAATAGGTAAGAGACAAGAAGATGGAGAGTTTAGTAGAGATAATAGCCAAGAGACGAAAAAACTGGCGATACGGGAAGAGACGAGAGAGAGAGAGAGACCACCATCATCACTACAGAAACACTAGGTATAGTGCAGCCGGAGGGAAAGGACAAATAAGCAAGATGGTCCGAGTGTATGTGGCCTGGCCTGGTGGCACAAGGTACAGCATAGGCTTTAAGGGTAACCCATAAGGCGAACCTGTGGTTGCGGCGGTTAGCGTTGCTGACCCGTGATGCATTCGTAGGCCGCCTCGTTCGACCCCTGGATGAGGAAGTCGAGCCACAGTCAATCCAGCTGTTCATCCTCCCCTTACGCTTTGTCGATGAATTGGGTACGTGACTTAGTGTGTGTATATATATATATATATATATATATATATATATATATATATAGCGTTAATAAGATGGTCATCACTGGAACAACTGAAATGAATTTAAAAAGTCAGCGTGATTGAAACTGACCTTTCCTGTGTAATTATATGATATCAATGAAAGAAATAAATGACAAAGGAATTCTAACCCTTCTAGTGAAAGAAGAGCTTTAGAGTCGGAACGAATTCACATCTGAAGCTAAACATGATAGGGAAATAAAAAAACTGGAGCGAATTCAAAATACATTGTTATTTCCATGTTTCGCGGTTCTTTATGGAAAATGATGAAACGAAACAAAGGAACGTGAAACGGAACAGTGAAACGGAATGGTTCTTGAACGCAAACGCGTCGATTCTCAGTGGGGAAGAGACTAAAGGGGGATCTGAAATCTTCGACTGTGTGCAGAAATTCTTTCCAAATCAATACGTCATTTACCACTCGGAAGGGAGAGAGGAATCGACACCAGCCAACCCGTATTTACTCCCATTTTTCACAAACCACAGTCGTGAAATCAGGACGTAAACAATACCTCAATCAAAATGACCAATCAGAGAGTTCTCGAACTTCGAGGCAAACGGTGTAGATTTAACATTTATAGTCAGAATCGAAGCTAAATACAAAGAAGGGAAACAGAAAGGTATACACAGGTGATGAGTGTACAGTTTCCAGCAACTTCAGGAATATATAACCCAGGAGGGAAATATCACACTGCATACGGTGACAAAATAACATTTATAGTCAGAATGGAAGCTAAATACAAAGAAGGGAAACAGAGGGTTTACACACGTGATCAGCGTAAAGTTGCCATCAACATCAGGAATATAAAACCAGGAAGAAAAATTTCACGCTGCATGCAGTGACGAAATAACATTATAGTCAGAATGGAAACTAAACCTCAAGAAAGGAAACGTGGTGTTTAAGGTGATGAATGTACAGTTGCCATTAACTTCAGGAATATAAAACCAGAAAGGTACACTCCACAGTATGAATGTGTTGGACTGTTGACTGTGGCTCTGTCAAATTCATAACGGAAGAGCTAGGAAATGGACAGCGGAGGCAGGAAATGGAGACAAGAGGGGGGAGGGGGGGGCAGAAAAAGGGGTGAGATATATATATATATATATATATAATCCAGCAGTCGTCATAAAGGTAGGAGAAGAGAGGGACACACGGACGGGACGAACTAGACTACATGAGAGTCAGCCAACAGTCGAAAGGTATAAGGAAAGTAAGAAAGGAGCAGAGGTAAAGGAGAGAGAGAGAGAGAGAGAGAGAGAGAGAGAGAGAGAGAGAGAGAGAATTATATACGAAAACTGATAATCGAAAACTTATCCAGGAAATCATCACGAGCCAATTGAGGAACGAGTAATCGCACTACAGGCCTCACGGTGTCGACAAACCAGAGGTGCCTTGGAAGAGCTTGACTCGCAAGTCCCACGATGCGTTTACAGTGGCGAGAGAGACACTCTGTCATGCTCTTCGTCAATGTAAAGCTACACCTCCCAATGTGAAGGTGGCATCGCCGGATGCACAGCGCACACCACTGCAAAGGTTCCAGTAAAGACCCACTCCCTCTTCCATAAGGGTAGACCCTAATCCATGCAAGGCGCAAGAATGCGATGATTATCACTTCATATTTACGCTAGGGATGTGCGGAAACACTTGGGAGATGTTTAGAAAATCAATTTTAGATGAGATAAGTACCCAGGATTCGAAGGAGAGCGAATGTCGTACTCTCTCTTTAAGAACAGAGATAAGGAACATGCGGGGAAGTATAGGTCAGTTCCCCCTAACGAGTACTGTCTGTAAAACTACAGAAAACGAGACAAAAACAATTATATGGGTAGTTACTTCTCGAGCTGGCATAGTGAGAAAAGTAGTATGGTCGGAGGAGAAAGATCTTTAAAAAGTCTTTTAAAAACTTCTGTGGCTCGGGTTTGAGACGACTGGATGGACCGTGTCGTCTCTTGGACCGCCGGAAGGCACTCGACGCTCTACTACACAAGAAAAGAAAATGGATTCTTAGTTGCCTCTGAGACGGCGATAAAAAAAAATCCAACCAGAAAGGAATAAAAGCCAAATATCAAAAAATAAAAAGTATTTCAAAACTGCATAAAGAAAACTCAGTATTGACAGCCAGGGTTCGAGTCTGTGGACTGCAAGGGGCCAAAGGAACCACACCTGACTACGTTGGCGTACGATGCCGTAATCTTGGAGGACATACGCAGCTTCCACCATTGACACTGGCTCACAAGAGGACCGAGACAAGGCTCCGGCTCTGGCTGGAGGTGTGGTTGATGGGATCTCATCCCGAGCAACCGCAAAGTGAGGAGGTGGTTCAGGCATGCGCGAAGGCAGGCTTGATGGTGGCCGTCATAACGCGACCGTATACTACTGGTGTTTGTACGTGGAAGGGACGTGGTAGTACACTATGATAGGATGCTCGAGGTGACATATCATCCACACACTATATCAATTTTGCCTCCCACTTCGAAGACAAGTTGGCAAGGGGTCGTCGACAAACCAGACCAGCTGGTGTATGACTGGCCATAGACGTGTTTAGTCCTTGTGTTACGTAAACACATCCCCCCCCCCCCATCCCACACCCCAGCAGAAAAACCCCACAAACACTTCCTCCTCCACGGAAACACAAGCAGAAAAAAACAAACCGTCGTGGATTTTAATATAACTTTTTTATCTCTCTCTCTCTGCTCCCGGGCATTATGATTGATGTTCCTCCCTTGAAATGTGTTTTTAATGCCTAGGTTTTCTCTCCCCCTTAGCTGCTTTAATGGGACTTTCCAGCCAGGAGGCCGAAAGCTAAATTCTATGGCCTCTCTCTCTCTCTCTCTCTCTCTCTCTCTCTCTCTCTCTCTTTCTCTCTCTCTCTCTCTCCCGGCGCCCCTCGGGACGCAGCAAAGAGGCACCGCAATAAACCAATACGTCGGAGATGGCCCCGAGTGTGTGTCATCAGTTCACGATACTACTACCGCTGTCTCCTCGCTCGTTCGTGCAGTTAAATTTACCCCCCGCCCTCCCTCCTCTTGCGTTATCCGCTCGGGTCCCTTTGGCCATAAAACTCGGCAGTTAATCGCTGCCGGCCGGCGAGAGCCGAGCGACGCGAGGGAAAAGGTCGAGAACGTCAATCTTTGATGGCCGTCTTATTGCAGCGTGTTGCGACGGAGAGAGAGAGAAAGGGAGAAAGGAACCCTCCCCCCCCATGCGGGCTACCTAACCCCGCTCGCTCGCCCGTCCGCGCCATTATCTTCTCGTTCCTTGATGGTCTCGTGTGTGGGTGTGGTTGGGTGGTCAGTCGGAGAGCAAGGAGGGGGAGTGTCTTGCTTACTTAATTCACTTACTTACTTACTTACTCGGGAAGAGAGAGGTACACAGATACACGGACCACACGGACCCCAAAGTCCAAGCGAAGTGGTCTTAACACTAGTTAACAAAAAGATTCAGTCCACTTAACAGAAGTAGAGGAAAAGAATATCAATGCAAAGGCTTTCTTTCCCCACCCTCCATTCCCTCCGGCAACACGCCGGGCGGAAAACAGGTAGAAAAAATACCTTGCAGGATTAAAATGCCCGAAGAAAATTCTTAAAGAAAAGTTATATTGTAAAATGAACATGAATATGTCATGCATCCCGTCATCACCGACATGCATCCCTTCACTTTTTTTGTTATAAAGACAAGATTAAAGATAAACGTGAGCTCCAGCCTCTAGACTTACCATGCCTACATTATTCCTTAATGTTGAAGAATGATACAAAAATTTTTACTTACTCTTCCAAAGCAGGTGACATGGGTTAATCAATGTTGGTATGTTACCGCAGCATGGCCAGGGAGAGATCAGATGCTGAGAAGGTAACATGATATACCACTACGTTGTGATGACTGGTTAAATGAGTTATTTAATGCCGGAGAGTGGCAAGTGGTTATCAAGTCAAATCTCGAAGATATTTAGGGTGTTGCTCTGAACAACATTTTCTGGGAGCTTATTCCGCCCATAAATAACGGCACTGGCAAAGAAATATTTCGTACATTCCAGACTAACCCGGTGACCTCCAAATTCTAGTACATTGCCTCTCGTTGGTAGTGGTGGCTCTAATGTAAAGAAATGTTCAATATTGACGTTGCTCGATCCTTTAAGTATTTCAAAACATTCCATTAATTTGCCTCGGAGACGCCCCTTGCTTAGTTTAATTCTCGCAGTCTCTCCTCATATGGTCTGTTACGCAAGGAAGGAATTAATCTAATCGCTCCTCGCTGCACTATATTCAAAGCATTGCTAAGCAATCTACAGCTGTTCCTCGGTGCTCCTCTATCAAAAACAATTTGGGATATACACAAAAAGTATAGCAAACATACATCGGTTTTGCACTGAATTGCAAAAGTTCACACACACACACACACACACACACACACACACACAAACACACAAAATACATATACACACATGCATATATATATATATATATATATATATAAAATTATTATTATTTCTATTATCATTATCATCATACAGGCTTATGGCCCCTTGTCTAGGGATTTCTGTGGCTTCAAGGCTGCGCTACAATTAGTAGCAAAGAAAGGACGGACTCCCTTATCATAACTATTACTCTTCCTACTACAATAATTATAACTACTAGCCAAACGAAGGCCCTACTAGACTTCGGCGCCACCGCAGCGCCAGACTCGGTAACTCAGCCGGCTTCGGAGGCTTTTTACTCGGCCCTGTTATATGAAGGAAGCCGACGAGATATATTAGAGAATGGGTCAGCTACGTGTAAAAACTTTTTGTATCCCGTTTTCTCTTCGCCAACTCTTAAGAACTCGTAGTAGGAAACGTTTTCTCTTTGTCATAACTTTTCCCACACGTCACCACTGAATAGCGTCCTTGATTGTATAGAAGGATATCATTATTATTATTAATCATTATTATTATTATCATTATTATTATTATCAATATTATAATCATAAATGAGAAAAGACAGAGAAAGGTCCTATATTCGGGGAGAGGAACCCGGATGTTCTGGCTCTGAGTTAAATTAAACTCAAGGCGAAGGGGAAAGAATGGTTAAGAAACGCCCGAAGAGTAGAGTCTAGGGTTAGTGTGAGGAGATGTAGGAATGTGTGAAAGAATGTAAGGAAGAAAGGCCCCTAAACTCATGTGGGTGACAATGAGAGTGAATTGCGAGGTGGAAGCGGCAAGATGGCAGAAAGGATTGTGTAGAGACTTAAAAATGAGGGCAAAAAGGAGATGGTAAGAAAGGAGGTCGGGGCGGAAGAAAGAAATGTTTTAAAAGGACGTAAATAGTGAGAGGAGAACAGAAGAAAAATTGGGAGCATCAGTAACGAGAGCAGGTGGGAAAGTGTTCGCAAGAAAAGAAATGCAAAGAGATGGAGTGATTATCTTAAAGGATTTTTGAATGCGCTAGATGATAGGGTGGCAGAGGTGGGGTGTTTGGAATGCAGACGAGTGCGAAGTGAGATAGCACAGCAAGTGGCTTAAAGAAAGAAGAGGTGGTGAAAGCCTTTCACAAGATGAAGTGCGGTAAAACAGCTGGTGGAGTGGCTGGGACTACAGCTAAATATCTAGTGAAAGGGGATGTCAGTGCTGATGAATGATTAGTTAGGATTTTAAATGCATATACTGCTTGAGGTGAGGCATCTTAGTATTGCCAGACTGCCTGTATCATGCCATTATATAAACATAAGGGGGAGATAAGTGAAAATTCGCATTACAAAGGTATAAGATTGTTGAGTGTACCTTGTAAATAATATGGTAAATTGGTGATTCAAAGGGTGTTGGCATACACATAGCATCAGACAGGAGAGGAAAAAATATGGTTTCAGGAGAAGTAGAAGATGTGGAGATCAGGTATGTTCTTTGAGGCATGTGTGTGAGAAATACTTGGAGAAACGGAAGTGTTTGCATATAATATTTTTGGATTTGGCGAAAGCGTGTGTTAGAGTTGATCGAGATGCCATATGGAGGGTGATAAGAATATGGCGTGTGAGGAAAGCTACAACATGCAGAGAAATTTTTTTAAGAGAGTCAGGCTTGTGTACCAGTATGGAGAGAGGAGGGTGAGTTGTTTTAGGTAAAGGTGGGTCTGCGGCGAGGGATTGTGATGTCACCATGGTTATTTAATCCGTTTACGGATTGGCTAGTGAGGGAAGCGAATGCGAGGGTCTTGGAGAGAGGGTCGGGTCTACAGTCTGTTGAAGGTCGTGGGAGGAGGGAGCTGGGAGGCGAGTCAGTTATCATTTACTTATGACACGGCTCTGCTGGTAGCAGACTCGAGTGAGAAAGTGCAAAAACTGGTTGTCTGAGCTTTTGAGAGTGTGATCACTCATGCTTCAGGCACAGGAACGCTATCCACTCGGCCAAAATTTATCCTGGTGGCCATATTATTATTTTGAGTCGGTCTGTGAGTTTTTAAGGATGGACAAGGTTCTGATTGTTATATTCAGTTATATTCAGATTAGACATTGGAGACGATGGTACCTATCAAAGACAGCTAGAGTCAGGCTGCAAAAGACAATCCCTGACACGCCATACTGGTTCTGCTATGACTACAGGAGGCGAAATCTGGCACACTATATTGCGTCACCTTTTTAGGGGGATGTCATCCCCTCTCCCCATTGCAGAATGTTGCACCCCCTTCTCAAGCATCCCCCCAAGCGACTTCTCTACACCCACAACGCCATCTCATACCCACCCTGGTATTAATATTGCTCGGCTACCGCTGCCTCTTCCTCCGTCTGAATATGTACAGATCCCTGTCGAACCTCACTTCACCAGACGGATGGTCAATAACTGAATCAAGCGCTTCGATATGACAGTTCGGTCTCCCAGTCATTCACGGATTCATAGTTCCTTTCTCAATGGCCTTATATTAAACGTATTGCCGTTGCTGGATTGCCTTCAAGGAGTTTTTCATTTCTAAGGATCTAGGTACACAGATTGGTCTCTTGCTAAGACGACGACCTCCTCAACATCCATACCCTCGAACAGCTGGTGATGAAGTTACAGAAGCTGATACTGACTGGAAAGGAGTGCGAGGTAGACTGGAAGCGTGTGATTGGTGAAAGGAGTAAATAAGAAGTGTTACTGGACTCCGCTGCAAGAGGTTAAACCACGAGTGAAAAGCTACCTTTAAGGTGGCAGTACAGAGTCTTGTCATAGAACTTCCTCACTCCTAAGGAGTCTACCTTTCCCTGCTACTGGCACTAGCGCAGCCTTGGGCTCCAGGAACGTCTAGAAAGGCCCTGGGTGACAGCAGGACTCCCTCAGATAAATTAATCCTCGTTCAATGAATAAAAACTAGACAAATAATAAAGAAGATGGTCCTATCCGTCCATATGTTACCCCGAGTCCTCGCCAAGACTTGAATGTCAGCGTTAACTCGTAAATATACGTGAGAGACTACCGAAATGCAGCTCAGCTCTACTAAAACCTCGCATCTGGGGACACAGCTGCGGCAATTTCACCGTGGAGCTCAATGCTGGCGATAATACAAGGGGCCTCCTTATACCCAGCTACCAAGGCCTGAATGTGGCGGCGCACGGACGTAGAAGGATCGTAGAACTCAGAGCCGAAAAGAATGACCTGATGCAATAATAAAAATCCACAGTGCTACTTAATGGCAGTTTGACGGCTGTGTCCTTCACTATAAACCTCGCTTATGTAGCCATCTTCAGTGCTTATTCTCCCCGCGATTCGCTTCTCACTGTAGGAGGGGTGACTGGTGTGGGAACAATTCCCACGGATGAATCTACTCAGAGGTTTTTTGCTTTTGCAGGGCAACGCTATTCTGCAGCATGTCACATACAAAAGGAAAGTATCCGCGAGGCATATGACAGTGCACAAAGCACGCTAATGTCTTAAAGGAGACCAGCCTCACATGACCACTGCGTTACGAACACCACATTACGTATTCAGATGTGTGTAAGTAAATGCAGGCACAGATTTCGCTAGTATAAGGTGGGTGATGTTTATGTGAGGGTTAATAGACGTAACAACCTTCAGTGTTGTGATTATGATGACTGAAGTGTTTTATCTTTAGTAATAACCACAGATCCCCTCGCTATAGACTCGGCTCCCAACCCAATGGAGAGAGAAGACTTCTCACAAACTACTTGTCTGTAACTTAGTATTCACTTCTTCCATATTCTTGTATACGGAGCCGAAGGAGGGGTTGGAACCTCTTTTATAAGACCTATGTTCCACATACTCGTACATGAAACGTTTCTAATGGGATCTAAACGTTTTCAATAACCTATACTCGTCTGTTTCAAGGCATCAGTGCTGTGAGCTTGTGCCTGACACATAGCTTCTTAATGAGTTGCCGATAGATCCCAAGTCAGGAAAAAAACGCTGTACGCTCCGCGTATTACGTAACGATCTCAACCTTAGCTTATACCGTCGTTACATCTACATATAACGAAGATGATGACTATGTGTGATGAACGCAAAAGTAATAGCGAGAGCTGAGTCAAGGAACCCAGTGTTGAGTACAGTTACATACGCTATGTATTACTGCGTATCTATTATGTATGACGCGATACGGTGACAGCTGGGAAGCGTAGCTTTGCGCATACTGAGCAGTCAGAAGAGATGGCAAGATTGTGGGGTCTTTTATACTATGGAAATGGAGAGATATTGGAGTCTGGAGAAGTAAATCCTGAGTAGGATTACGTCTGCAGCGATGTCAAATTCCATCCAATTCAGAGTTTAAGGGGGTGTGGTTGCAGCGAGACGGGGCGGGAGGGAAGTGGCTGTAGCGAGACGGGGCGGGGGGAAGTGGCTGTTGCGAGACGGGACGTGGGAAGTAGCTGAAGCGAGACGGGACGTGGGAAGTAGCTGAAGCGAGACGGGACATGGGAAGTACCTGTAGCGAGACGGGACATGGGAAGTACCTGTAGCGAGACGGGACATGGGAAGTACCTGTAGCGAGACGGGACATGGGAACTACCTGTAGCGATATGGGGCGTGGGAAGTGGCTTTAGCGAGACGCGACGTGGGAAGTGACTGTAGCGAGACGGGTCACGGGAAGTGGCTGTAGCAAGACGGGGCGTGAGAAGTGGATACAGTGAGATGGGACGTGGGAAGTAGCTGTTGTGAGACGGGACGTGGAAAATAGAAGTAGCGAGACGGGACGTGGGAAGTGGCTATAGCGAGACGGGACGTGGGAAGCGGCTGTAGCGAGACGAGACGTAGGGGTGGCTGTAGCGAGATGGGACGTGGGAAGTAGCTATAAAGAGACGGGACCTGGGAAGTAGCTGTAAAGAGACGGGACCTGGGAAGTAGCTGTAGCGAGACAGGGCGTGGGAAGTGGCTGTAGCGAGACGGGACGTGGGAAGTAGCTGTAGCGAGACGGGAGGTGGGAAGTAGCTGTAGCGAGACGGGAAGTGGGGAGGAG
>JAYMFT010094196.1:0-13938 GCA_038088735.1 Panulirus argus | reverse complement strand
TATATATATATATATATATATATATATATATATATATATATATATATATATATATATATGTATGTATGTATATATTTGAACAAAGACTGGCTTAGTTTCTTGATGTTAACAACAGCTGGTGCGGCCACATTGTAAAAAGGAATAGATTTGAATAATGCAGCATTGTTTGGTGAGGATGTCCTGGCTCTACAGATCTTGGGAGATGATACCTTCCTGGTCCTCTTCACGCAGTCCCCAGAGGATCAGTCAGTAGTAAGTAATACCAAGGGTATGTGTGTGCTACAATTCTAGCACCTACTTACTGGTAAAGCTCAACCGAAATGAGCGCTCTTCGAGTTAGGCGAGTTTTGTAGGAACCATCTGCCAGCAAAGAAAACCTCCCTCTGTGATGATCTATCTTCCGTCTTGGGAGATAGAAATTATCAGGTAGCAGTAAAACGAGTAATAGAGGAAGAGATGATGCGGTAGGATGGCTGGGGTCAAGGGATAGTGAGCTGTGGACCGCAGTCAACCACTCGTACAGTACCGGTGGAAACATCGCCTGCGCTTACTGCTTTCTTTCCAAACCCACAAGCAGGGGGCCATGTATTTCGCTCGAGTCCACTCGGTAATCTGCGTAATTAAGGTAATGGCGTTATTGTTAGTTAGACGTTTCCGAGTTTCCTCTCTTGTTTGTTGGCTCAGCTTCCGTTATATGTAGAGTCAGTCTGGAGTTACTATGGGTGAAATAGTATGGCATTAGCGGGTCAGATCTCCCCACTCCTTTAAGACGTCTTCTCTGTGACCTTTGTTCCGTTGGGCGCCTTCACACTTACACACACACACACACACACACACACTGTAATGTGGAACTTGGCTCTTGAAACTGGGGACACACCTTTTTGTTTTATTATTATAGTAACAGAAGTGACACGAACAAAGCATGCCACAGTCATGGCCATTCCGGCTGAGATTATAGGAAACAGAATTAGCAAATTAATCTGAGATCCACAAAGTAGACCTGACAGTTGAAGGTGAAAAAGGATGTAGTGAAGAGGGGAAGTTGATAGAGCGAAGAAGGTTCCACGCCGGAGTTCAAGGGAAGGAGGAGTTACCATAACCGTCAATCCTCGTGTGGCTGTGCTCAATACGGAAAAACTGTAAGAAACAGCATCACTTAAATAAGTAACATGTGTCTTGCTTCTCGTCTCTCCTACACTCACACATGAACTTCTTTTTCATCTATCACACCTGTCGTACTTCTTATTTTCGTTTGAACTACCACTGTCTTTTCTATTGCGGCACATTCGAGTCACGTTTATCATTCATGTTTTCTGGGACCACACCTGTAACAGACGCTTGCTGTTACTCCAGTCATATGTCGCGCAAGGCACTTATTCTTGTTATTCTTAAGTTCGCCAGCCAGTATTCTTCGTCTTTCTCCTGCAGCTGCCACACCCCGCTAACCGTTCATACCTAACTTCATACACTTTATACACAGCTTTGCCCTTCTCTTTAATGATGCATCTGTCAGGTACAGTCTTACTGTCACATGGCATATTTGTCTGGCTTTGAAAGTGTTATTTACCCCTTCCGTGGTTGCCAGTCTTGCCATTTAAACAAAACCACTCATAAACTAGTTGTATATCGCAAGCTTGTAAAGTCGGAGGGAGACGAGAGATAAAGATAAAAAAAAAAAGAGGAATGGTTTATAATGTTTACTTTAGATATTAGTAAAATGAAACCACAGAAAAATGGTTTATGTTATTTTAGATATTTAGATTTTTTTTACATGTATGGCTACTTGCTTATATATATATATATATATATATATATATATATATATATATATATATATAATCCGCCCATCAGGAAGAATATGATATGATTTATATGCCTAAAAATCTTAATAATTGGTCCAGGGGTTTTCAAGAGATTTCCCGTAATTTTACTGAGCTGAATTGACTTAAGGATGAAATTGATGGATCTTGTTAACTTGTCCTTTGCATCAGTGTTGTATAACAGCAGGTTTGCCTAGTAGAAAAAGAAAAACACAATATGGAAATGTGTTGAAATGCAAATATCACGAGAATAGGCAAATCCAGAAGATCCCTTTTATGTATATATATCCTGAAACAGTGCTCAGACTCGTAGCTCAACTGGACCCATCTCTTCTTTATTACTTCATATCCCTTTTGCATGTGCCGTGACTACACTCATCTTTTGCTGTTACTTCAGCTTTGGGATTAAAATTTGATCAGTGGTTTCTTGTACGGCCTGTTGCGGATGTTATGACATGCAACAAGACTTGCCTGCAACGAGTAAGGTGATTGGACGATACGGAAGGCTGGGCAGCCATTAAGCGTGAGCGGTTCAAAGCGCCCGGCGGCGGGCTCGGGGGCAATGCAGCTGGCGAACCAACATGGCGCCAAGGTAACAGGAAGAGGCGGGCAGCGGTCCTCCTTGTGGGTGAATTTTGCACTAGCTGGCATCAACTGGAATGTCCTTGCCGGCGGGCGGGTGCGAACTCCCTTGCGCCTCACATCTGTAGCAAGTCATACACCGAAAGTTTCTCTCCCCCCCCCCCCTCTCACTTCATACATTTTCCTGCTCTTCATTGTCTGTAATTGGCGTTTTCCCTCCCTTCGTAGCGCTCGCCGGGTTTCTATTGTTCTGCAGAAGTGACAGTCTTACTTCATTAGAGGTTAAGAGATTTCTCATCGTTTTTGCCCTGCAGCATAGGCGTCTCTTACCCGCCTTGACCTGTCGACTTCTCACCTGCTAATGGCTGGGTTCCGTAGGCGGAAATACTTATCTCCTTGTTTATCATTGCCAGCCAGTCGTCTCCCTATTGCTTACTGCATGTTTCTTGTGTGTATTTGCTTGCTTGCGTATTTTTTTTTTTCGCATAAAGGGCGAGCAGATTCCAGTAAATAACGATAATAATGATTCCAGTAAATAACAATAATAATGATAATGATTCATTGCATTCGATGCAACAAAGACTAAATGTAAAGAATATGATTATCATCAACATAGTGTAGTTCTGAGGTCATTTTTGATGGGAATCCTGCAGTTTTAAGGCTGCATGCACTCCAACCGGGTTGCAGGTAAAGGTAGAGTCCTTTAGGGTGGCTAGGTCTTCAAAGAGGCCGCTAGTGTACTATTTTTCGGTCGCTGTCAATGACAATAGCTTCGTCGAATGTTGCGTTTTACGCTCTCCATGCTGCCACCTACAGGCGGAGGCCGGGAACACCCGTTGAAAATGCATACAACTGTGGGAAGTTATTTACTGATTGATGTTTTTGTGCATTGAGGTTGATTTTGGGGCCGGTTTGTGCTTGTTTATGTTTGTTTGAGTTTATAGGTACATTCGTGTTTGTGTGCTTGAGTGTGTGTACATGTGTATGTAGATTTGTGTGTCTGTATACATGGCGTGTGTTGGTGACGGGCGACTGTATAGTACGGGAGATTGTTTAGGGTGTGTCGGCCAGCGGGAAATAGTCTCCCTTTAGGGAAGGGAGGTCAGGGAAAACTGTTGAGACAAGGAGAAGAACACGAGAGGAGAGGGAGAGATCTTAAGAGATAGAGGCTTCCTTGACCCCCATCATTTCAGACGGTACCTCGCAGTCAAGGTAGTGACAGACCTGAGGACTAAAGTCGGTCCCTCCCGCACTAAAACACCATTCTCGAACCCATGTTCCCGAGTTTGTTTCTATCGACGACGCTGTGCTTGCTTCTTCCTCATGGCAGAGAAAGTCTTCATGACCGAGGTGTGAGCCATGATAAGACTTTCTCCCTCTTTTTTTCTTTTCAAGATTGAACTTGAATTGTTCAAATACCACTTTTTTATTTGTTGAACCCTTCATAAATATTTCCTGTTCTTGTTGCTGTAGTTTGATTCATTTTAGAGAATCCATAATAGTTATACCAGATTAGTTGACAAGGTAAACTAGTTGTCAAGGCTGTAGACTAACGAGACAGCCACCTTACTGGCAATTAGATGTAACAAGAGAATAGTTGCTATAAAGAGTGTGCGTGTGGTAAGGTTCGTTTTCATGCAGACATGCAACTGGTAGTGAACTCTATGATTGGTATTCCGCTATGCCAGTCGTGATCATGGACCCCTTAATTATGAGTGAATTACGACACCGAAGTCAGAGGCGTCGCGGGTGGCGGGGGTCACACTCTAGGGTGCTGTTGGTTTACCCGACACCTCTCTCTCTCTCTCTCTCTCTCTCTCTCTCTCTCCCAAGGGAGGGGCGCGACCTAAGCTGATGATGGCTCTGGGAGAGAAATCAGCTGTGGAGAAATACTTACTTAATGTTGTAGAAAGTTTGGGCGGAAAAAAAGTGAGTCAGAGAGAGAGAGAGAGAGAGAATGCAAACATCTGTGTAACTAATCAGAGGAGGAAAACTTTTTTTTTTTTAATTTTCCACCAGACAAGTTGTGCATTATTTTGGTCTTGCCATTGCTTTAGATTGCAATTAATATGCACAAGGCAATTCATGACATTGCCATCTAAAGCTTGCATATAATCACATTTAATTAAAATGCTTAATCATCCCATATTTTTTTGCTGAAATTGCGTATTGTAAGGATTCCTTAAAGAATTTGCCACAGCAGTTGTAGGATAGTGGCCAAGTGTACTGACTAATATGAAGGATGACATATGATAAAGGATTTGTAATAGGCCTTCATCCTGACGCTACCTCGCTGATGTGGGAAATGGCAAATATGTTCAGAAAGAAAATATTAGTTATTATTATTATTAGTTGTTATTGTTTTGTTGTATTACTGTATTATTGTTACTATTATTATTATTATTATTATTATTATTATTATTATTATTATTATCATCATCATGGTGTAGGAGCAGACGCCCACATCAGGGTCAGACCTAACTAGAAACATATGACAAAAAAATGAGTCACGAGTTTGTGTGGTAATAGACTTGCTTGTTAGAGAAGGTCAGAAGTTAGAAACATTAGGAGGTAGAGAGTCCCTGAGACATGCTGTACAAAGGGAACGAGGAGTCATGGAATTGGCTAGAGCACACACACAGATGCACGTTTGAAAAAAATAAAGTTCGAGATAAACACCCCACGAGTGTAGAACTCCCTTCCCCGTACCGTACAAATAGGTAATTACACACTCACAAGGATGGAGGACTTGTGATGTTTTTTCTCCCGACTGACGTCATTTCCTAAGCGCCATAACCTCTGTACCGCTCCAGAAGGTGTTGCCGTTGCGAGGAATCCAGACAAAGCCCATTTCAAGAGCGGCTGAAGCAAGGTGGAAGGTATCGGAGTCATTGCATTATTCCTAGGCTGTTGTGTTGGTCAGCAACAAGATGTCGTCAGGGTTTTCGCCCACTTGCCACACTCTTTTGTCTGTGGTATATTATGTCATGTGCGTTAGGGCGTAGTTGGGGAAGGGTACTACGTATAGATAAGGAACATACGGAGTGGAGGAAGGGTGGACGGGGAGAGGTTAACAAAAGAATAGTGGTAAATGTTGCTGGTAACTTTCTTATACACGTATTGCCAATCATGTTACCTCTTGCCTACGTCGTACCAATCGTGTTAACTCTTGTCCACTCGGTACCAATCAGTTTATACCTCTTGTCCTCATAATGCCAGTCAGTGTACCTCTTGTCCACTTAATCCCAGTTATGTTACTTCTTTATCCAGTCTGTTTATTGTGCTTTATGAGGCAGTGCTGTAGCGGTGTCGTGTGAATGTATTCCACAAGGTTTTATTTTTATACTGATATTTCAACGTGTTTTGATGTGGACTGGTTGTACATCTGTCGCGTTGTGGGTAAAGTGTGCCACAGTGTTGTTGGTTAAATGTGTCATTGTAATGAGTTAAGTTTGCCTGTTGTGGGTTGTGTGCGACTTTGTTATGGGTTAAGCGTGCGTGTGGGTATTGTGGGTTAAGTGTGCCTCAGTGTTGTTGTAAAGCGTGTCTTAAGCGTGTTGTGAGGTTGTTGAGGAAGAGTTCGGCAGGCTGCGGGGTGTGGCTGTTTTCTCGTCTTATTAGTCAGCTGTTGTTTGGTGACGTCATGGTCGTTCTCACTTGCACGTGGAAAACACACACACACACACACACACACACACACACACACACTTGCACGCACCTGCGGGTGCCCAGTGAAAGCCAGTGTTGTCAAACAAGTTGTATTAAAGACAATGAGAGTGTTTGGCCAGGCCGGCTGCCCCGTGACCCGAGACCCAGCCTCTCTCTCTCTCTCTCTCTCTCTCTGGACTAGCCTTCCCTCACCCCCCCCCCCCCCGTTTTCCCAGCGTCCTCCTTCTTTTCCCGGGTCTTGCCTTTCCTATCCTCAACATTTTCTTCTATCCTCGTACTGTCTGTCTGTCTGTACCACTGTCTTCCTCTATCCCCCCAGCCCCTTCTGTCCCATCCCCCAAGGTTTTTTTTTTAACCTATCCACCATCTCTAGCACACCGTCTATTCACTATCCCTAGGCCCCCCCGCACCTCCTAACCCTGACACTTGTCGTTCGTCACTCAAGTACTTGCTGCAGAGAAGTGTGTGTGTGCGTTGCTCCTTAACACAAAGGTTAGAGGCGTCTACACTCCGACCCCCGACCAGCCGACACCACCAGCTGCCCTGGAGGAGGTCGTAACTCGATATGATATAAACTTCTTTACCCAGTTGAAGTAACCCTTGTTACGTCCCCTGAACAATCTTTCATCGTTACCACCGATGTCACCAATCCACAGATGACGCGGCTTGTGTCATTAAGGTTTTCCGTACAGTACTCTTTTTTTTGGGGGGTGGCTGTGTGTGTGTGAGGATCGCGTACTTGTTCCCTCTCCTCGGTGTCGTCATTTTTTTTTCCGAGTCTCGAGGTCTCGATGGTACTTTGTGTGACGAGTCGATAGCTTTATAATTTTCGGTTTGAGGGTTTTGTTAGGAAGGTGAGACTTGCCGATTGGCTAGTGTGTTGAAGGTAATGAGTGGTTGATTGTTAAGGTGTCGCTCGGCCACACTGTGAACTCGGGGTTTGATTTACTATAACGTGAGGATGGAGGAGAGAGGAGGAGTAGACGTCTTAAGTAGAGTAATGGGCAGCGGTTGTAATGAAGGGGAACTGATTGCTTGTGATGAGTTCTCTTACGGTCGGTGGCGAGCTATGAAAGGCGATCCATCGCATCTTGAAGTGGTTTGGCGGAGAGGGCGCTGCCTCTGGGCTCTAACTGTGACTCTCTTATGCCCGTCTCCCCCTCACCCCACCATAGCACCCCAGGCACCGATATCTGGCTGGCTGGCTCTCTCTCTCTCTCTCTCTCTCTCTCTCTCTCTCTCTCTCTCTCTCTCTCTCTCCCTCCGTCTCTGCACACTCCAGCTCCTTCCGGTCAGGTCGCTCACCCTTCTTGGTGGGTTTGATGCCAGTGGGTTTCCATGGGTGGGTGGTAGTGGTGGTGGTGGTGGTGGGCTCCTGATGTTGGAACACCCGGTTCTGACGTGATGGAGGTCGTCAGAACTCACCACCTCACCGACCATGGCCTGGCTGGCTCCTGGAGGTGATGAGACGTGGGTTTTGGTGCTTTGGCAGTGCCCCGAGACCTCGATAGTTAAAGTTACATCATTAAGAGTCGTAAGGAGAGAGAGATGGTTACGATGGACCCTGTAATGCACAGACGGCCTCTTGGGGCCCCTCTGTACAAGCAATTCTTTGCCCCTCCCTCGGCGAGAGGCGAGGTGGCAGATGTTTGTGTTCGCTACGTCTGTTAGACCTGCAGGTTACATGTGGTCGGGGGAGGGAGGAAGACCTGCTGTGAGAGGTCCACAGGCGTGTGTGAACAGAAGGTAAAGTGATGGCGTCGTCTATGTGGGTCGTGAATAATAGTTTCATCAAGACAGGATTTGTAGGGCAGCTCGTCGTGCGTGAGTGTACTTAACTGGGGGCACAGTGGGGCTGAATTTCACTCGGGCGTGCGAGAAGTGATGATTATATATAGAGGACAATAGACAACCAACTTAGGGCAAGTTGGTCGTCTTTTTGCCTGGAAGCCTGGACGTTAAGAGCTGAGCTTGGGGTGGTGTTGATGACGCGAGACTAAACGATGGGTTTTTTGTTTGGGTAAGCTACGGGGAATTGATGGGCGCGCCGTCTTCTAGTGTGTATGGACAGTTTTTCCTGTAAAAGAGAACGTTATGTTGTGGCAGGGCAAGGGTGTGTCAGGATGGGGGACGAGTACCAACAAAAAATAATTGTTTTTGAATGTATTAAGCCAGATTTTTGAAATTTTATTCGAAGTGGTTTTATTCAGGATGAAGCAGGGAACAGATTGCGTCACCCACGTCAACTTTCTCTCCTCACTCTCCTCTTGCTGTCTGTCCCTCCTACACATCCTATTCACTCTCCCTCCGCCTCGCTTTAGCTCACCATCACGCCATTACCCGTGTTTACTTGTCTGTTTACCAGACCCGGGGTGTGGTAGCTGCCACCCCTCCGTGTACTGGCAGGACACCCCACCAGCCTCTCCCCCAGCACCACACACACACACACACACACACACACACACACCCCACGTCTGGTTTTCTCCCCTGCCCCGTAACGTAAACCACTGGCCTTAGGTTTTGACACAGTGGGTAGGTGGGGGTTGTGTCTTCCTCCTGGGGTAAGGCGGCAAGAGGCGTGGCACACCGTTATACAACGCAGACGGACGGACGGACTGAGGAGGGGACTGGACACATGCTGGGAAGAAGGGGAAGACATTAGGGTCATAACCGACCCGCCGAGTGAGTGGATGAGGGCCAGTGTGCATGCTGTTGTATTACAAGTCGCGTGTACGGTGAACTCCTCTGTTGCTGCGCTGTCTTGGAACTCCGCGGTCACTCCCAGCGTCTCCCAGCCGTCATGCCCCCCCCCCAGACCACCCCTTCTCTTCATCCACACCCCACCACAACCACTCCGGTGCCGCTCCCTACCACCACACCTCATCTTCATCCCCGTGTATCATGCGAACCCGCCACCCAACACCGTATCAACCCCTCCTCACAGCTTACCATCTATTGGAGCCACTCCCCGCTCATCTCCCCACCCATCTCACATCCTAGGGTTAGCCTCTCCCTCCCTCCGTCCCTTCCTCCCTTCCTCCTCCTACCGCCCACAAGCCCTACCTCATCCATTCCTTCGCGACCTCCCCGGCCGCCGCTCCCTTGCCGCCGCCACCTCCTCCGTGCACACACAATCACGCTGATCAGCGAGGCCTGGTGATGATGTGTGTGTGCACCTGCCCCCTTGCGCCACTGGCTCCGACACACAGCCGGTTTTGGGCACCGCGCTGCCAGTGGATGCCTGTCAGAGTTTTACCACCACGAACAAACGTATCGATGTACCGTGTACCGAACAGCCTAATGGACCAGATTTACTGTGGATCAAGCCGCCTGGAGAGTAACAACGGAATTCGAGTTTTGACTCGGTTTGCCCCTACGCCGCAATATTGGTTCACTTTCCCTCTTCTATAGGTATTACTTTGGTTCTTGATCCCGAGAGCTGGCTGCTTGTGTGACCCAACCATTAGCTAGTCCACGCATTACTCGGCAAGCTGCTGCACAACATTACTACTGTGTGTGGCCCTTTGCCACTCAAGGATGGGCTGATTTGCTAACTGTTTCTATCCCTACACCTCGGAGCTTTAGAACTCTCTACCCTCTCATGTCTTTCACAATAACTGTGACCTGGCACATTTGAAAAGACAGGTTTTTCACATAGTTCAATGTTCTTAAATACTTTTCTTTGTCTTTCATTTTTGCCTTTCATTAACGTCTTTATATTTCAATTAAGACCCGGCCATGATGTGGACTTTTGTCCGTGACTGGTTCCTCCACCGTTAAAAAAAAAAAGAGAGAGAGAATTTGAGGAGGTTCAAAGGAGATGCCAGGTGAACCCGTCCCCTCGCCCTTCATCACTTCGTGGAAACTGATGTGTTTATGTTATGATGGCGGCCACGAGACCCGAGGGGAAGACAGCCTCTCCCTCTGTCTGATGATGAGGAGGTCACAGGCCGCGCTGAGGTGGTGTAAGAAAGGCTCACATAATCTAATCGACCGACTTGGTGGGGTTGGGGGGTGATTATGCTCACGAGGCTTATAAAGGGGGAAAGGGGGGGGGATCACATCTCGCCGAAGTGTGGCGTGACCCCTACTGGCCTCGCGCCTCCGAAGACCTACTGGAGGCGACCACACATCATCCCGTGCCACAGAGCTTTGTCGTAAAGTCTAGCGAACAGTAAAGCTTGGGTGAATTGACTTGAGAATGATTCGCCAGACTTATGAAATAAGATGTTTGTTCGACCCTCCGGTTCAGGATGCTGTTGTATGAACGCTGGGGTGAGGTGTGCGGTCGGAATAGATACAAACAGAGAGAGAGCAGACAGGTAACAGATGACCCGTTGGCATGTAGCGAGGTTACCTGCCGAAGGAAGGTTAGTGTTATGCAAACCCCCAGGACCCCTTTCCATGGGGCTCCTGTAGCTTCAAGGCTGCACTCCACGCAGGAGCAGAGAAGAAGAGATGGACTCCTTTCTGTGTCGGAAGTTCCTCGTGAAGACTGTATTCCTTTTCTGTCCTCTACTTATATGAATTGACATCTCACCTGCAGGCACAGTCCGGTAACACCGTTGTGTATTTATGCCTTCTGTATTTTGACTGTAAGAGCTCCCCGTACAGCACAGCTGTCACGGGAAGTGTGTGGCGGATAGAAATGTTGGGTTTTCGTGGGAGGGGGACAGGCATGACCCGCCTTCCTTCCCCCTGCATGGTACACGCCAGCCAACCACTTACGACTTTCACTGCATTGTGTCAACCAGGGAGGAAATAACTGATCCACCTGTCCACACAAAGGAACATTTTCTCCAATTAGCCATATTTTTGCATGGGGGAACTTCCTCAGTGCAGGTGAAGGCCGGCCGGGCCTCAGGCAGTGATATTTAGCAATGGCAGAACTAGCAGTGACGTTCGGTAGTGCTGGAGGGAGGGGTAGGGGGCAGTGACGAAGGTATTATTTGTATCCTAGGATTGTTCAGGATAGCTGTAAATTTTAGCATGTGCCAGTTGATTCTGGTATAACTTGTTGAAATTACTGGAGTACCAGAAAAAAAGAGGGTCTTATTTCCTTCACATTTCGCGTGGCATTTTGAGGGGAAAATGGCAGAGCCTGGAAAGCCAAGGCCAGGGAGGGCGTCGGGGTTATTGTGTTGCGTCGCTCTAGTTCCTGGAAGGTTCCGTCCGTCAGCGGCGGTGAAGGCGGGGAAAAAAAACTCTTCGCGACCAGCTAGCTAGGGCGCCCTTCGTGGGCAACAAACATCTCAGTCTGTGTACCCACCTAACACCTCCGCAGGACGGTATAAACACGATAACAGGCTTTTCCCCTGGTCATATGGGGCTATAGAATACTCTCAGTGTCGTGGGTGTAAAGTCAGTAGGCGTTGGGTTAAACCTCAGTTAGGTCAGGATGTTGTCGGGTCTTCCCGCCGACCGCTTCCCGCTCGCTTATTGTCTCGCACGATGAACAAAGACACGCCTCCAAATGCGATTGTTTTCAAAACCTTCAACAAAACATGGCCGATTGTTTTGGTGTCCTAGCTGGTATAGATTCGAATTTCTATGGTGGTGCATATTTTTTTTATGGTGATGAGAATAAGACTTGAATATCAGAATAATCCCTTAAACCAAAGATATGTGAGACTTCGGGGTATCTGAACACACACACTCTCTCTCTCTCCACCGTAGCAAACGTTACGTTAGGGTTTACCTATGGTTTTACAACAGCTTCTTCAGGACTAGTGCTGGATGTTGGTATTCCTCCTGCTACAGTGCTTTCCTGTTATCATGCCAAGTTAAGGATGTGACTCCATCTGTCCTGGTTTTCCCAGTCTCTCGTAACGAAGGGAGTTGACCTATGCCTTTTCATTCGTTTTCATGACTTAAATTCTCCGTAATTACTCAGTCCTTGTTTCCGGTACTGTTTATGTTAGATTCTGATTAATCTACTTAGAATGTATTTCTCCATGTTGCATGTAGAGATGACAATGCTGGTATGTATTTTAAAATGATAATGTTGACGGGTTAGATTTAAATCGCTAAATTGTATCTCTGGCAACATGCTCGAGTTGTGGCAGTTGGGGGGCGACGCACAGCGTGATCCTCTGCCCGTAGCAGCGGCATTGTCTCGTCTAAAGATAATGGCAGAATCCTGGCGGAGTGAGCTTTCTCTCTGGGCTCATCGCTCGCTCTGTGGGAATGTTAGGCACGGCAGACAACGCCGTGTGTTTCCTGGATTGCAAGAGGATGTGTGATTGAGGTGTTCCGAGTAACTGACCATT
Source organism: Panulirus argus (assembly GCA_038088735.1). NCBI lineage: Eukaryota > Metazoa > Arthropoda > Malacostraca > Decapoda > Palinuridae > Panulirus > Panulirus argus. The sequence goes on along the minus strand of JAYMFT010094196.1, from coordinate 1,598 downwards.
TTATGTGGTAGTTAAATGAGGTACATTTTTGTAGTGGTCTATCTTATCATTGAAAACCCGTGTAGATTGATTTGTAAATAGTTCTTTCTGTGCACGATATTTTCCCTGTCTTTTGTACAACAAAAGGTAGAAATAAGGTAGAAATAAACAGCATTTCTGTTGTATTAAAGACCACGTGTGAACCGAGTCACGTTCCTCCAGATTATTGGACCTGAAATATACTAAGGCAGGAGCATGTCAGGCACTTCACATTTTTCCAACTACGTGACGGAGAACCATTTCATCCTAATGGGTTTAACAGATTCGTGCAATTAGTGAATCGCTGGATGTTCTTGAAATTAAGCGTTGGAATTTATTTACGCTATTAAGATTTTACCTCTTGTCAGTATCTTGGTAGCTGTGATGTGGTCGTGAATGGGTTAACCAAGAGACGACACAGTTCCCAGAGCTTAACAGGCTGGAATGGACCTGAGGGTGGGAGGATGGCTGATGCGTAAAAGAGAGAAAACGACACGAATTGAAGTACGATCATGTTAGTGGTATTTAAACTTGGATAACTCTGCCCTTGATCGACGTGTGGAAAACTCCAGTAGCCTATCTCTGTGGGCGGGATAACTCTGCCCTTGATCGACGTGTGGAAAACTTCAGTAGCCTATCTCTGTGGGCGGGTTGAGGGAGCAAGGCGGCGTTTGGGACGACGCCGGGGCACCTTGTGCTACGCTGGCTCTTTTGTTAAGAGTGAATTGTTTCCTTCCCTGTCTGTTTCGTTTTACCTTTGGAAAGGGATGGATTTCTTTTTCTTTTATTAGAGCGAGAGAGAGAGAGAGACTCGGTATTTTACGGACGAGTTTCATTTATTCCGATTACCTCCTTGTTCGGATTTCCTCCTTCCTGGAGAAACCCGAAGCACGCTATGGGGTCAGAGGTGTTGTCTGGACCTTTTGGTGTGGGGTTAGAACCCTTGGCTGAAGGACGTGGGTGATGAATACTTCATGTCTGCCTTTATTTGGAAGCCCTGAGGAATATGAAGATGATGTTGAGGTATGTGGAGTGTCATGAGCGTCCAACGTGGGATATATATATTATGTTAGATGTGGAAAGCTTCCCAGAGTGTCTTGGGCCCTTACTATAGTCAGTAGTTAAAGAGGTAGTGTACGTTCACTGGAGTATATACATAGGCGTGGAGGTGTAGCAAACACTAGACTACTAGGCAAGGGAAACAGATTTATTATGGATCGTTCCAGTCACGCCTTTTTCTCATGTTGACAATCGGAGAATCAGCGCCATTACCTCCTTTATTTTCACTTGTTTCAACCTTTCGCTCCTCAGACCTGCTCATCATTTTTTGGGGTCGTCATGAGTTTAATGTGTACCCGAGGAGGGTGGATTATTATGTGTAAACACACGAGTCGGTTGGTGTGATTTCCCGTCTCTGTTGGGTAACGTGGACGTTCACTTTAAATCCGGCTGAGGAAGAGGGAGGTATTCTTGACCCATTACGTTTGTGGTGTGTACATGTAGCGGTAGCTAGGTCATGTGGGGTCAGCTGAGACTTGCCGAGAAAAGAGTGGGATAAACACACACTGATGATGCATTAT
>JAYMFT010094195.1:0-28153 GCA_038088735.1 Panulirus argus | reverse complement strand
GTGTGTGTATATATATATATATATATATATATATATATATATATATATATATATATATATATATATATATATATATAGTGCTCGCTCTTTTATATTTCCAAGGAAACTTATGTAGTGAAACGTTACACAATATATTGTTTCTTACCTAGTCTTGTACTTCATCACACCACTCCACAGTTGTTGTTTGCTGATTACACAGCACTGGTAGTAGATTCGAGTGACAAACTACGGAAGTTGGTGACTGACTTTAGAGGACTGTGTGAAAGGAGAAATTTGAGAGTAAATGTGAATAACGGAAGGAAATTGGGTTTAGCAGGGTAGAGGGACAGGTTAGTTGGTTAGAGGAAGGGAAGTGTTTTAGATACATGGGGGTGAACATGGCAGCAAATGGAACCATGGAAGCGGAAGTGAGTCATAGGGTGGGTGAGGGGGCGAAGGTTCTGGAACCAATGAAGAATGGTGGAAAGAGAGGTCGGTATCTGGGAAAGCCAAAGCGGGTACGTTTGTTGGTTTGAACGATGTTGAACGAATACAAGGCATGGGCTATAGATGAGGATGTGAAGAAGAGGTAGGATGTTTTAGAATGAAATGTTTGAGAACAATACGTGATATGAGGTGGCTTTGATGAGGTTATTGATAAACAGAGTATGGCTGAGAGAGCTGATGTGCTGCAATGGTTTGGACATATGGAGAGTATGAGTGAGGAAAGGTTGACATAGAGGATGTATGTGTCAGAAGTGAAGGGAACAAAGAGGAGAACACCAAATTGGAGTTGGAAGGATCGACTGAAAAAGAATCTAAGAGACAGAGGCCTGAACACAAGGAGAGTGAAAGGCGTGCACGTGATAATGTGCATTGACACAATGTGGCATACAGGACTCGACGTGCTGTCAATGGAATAAACCAGGGTATGTGAAACGGACGAGGGAAACCATGTGGGGCCTGGTTGTGGATAGGGGGCTGTGGTTTTCAGTGCATTACACATTACAACAAAAGAATGGTTGTGAGCTAATGCGGCCTTTCTTCGTGTTCCTGGTGCTAATTTGCTAATTCGGAAAGCAGCGATCAAGTAGGAAAATACACACACACACACACATATATATATATATATATTCATTTATTTATTCATTTGGATGGAAGATTCCCTGTGGCCGTCACCCCCACACTACGCCTCAGGACCAGCAAGGCAACGCAGCTCAGCGTAAGTTTCCAAGAACCAGCGATCGATAATAAAGCCGTATTACTTGTGAGGCTTTCCCTCCTTGTGTAGCTTCCTCCTGAGTCACCACTCATCGCCCATTACTCATCACTCATCGCTAGTGACTCTGTACTCGTCCTTCGTGACTCATGACTCATCGTCACTGACCCATCTACTCGGTAGCATTAATCTTTTTTCTCTAACTCATCAATGTCCTTTACTCACTCATCTTCCTTGACTCAGTACTCATTGAAAATGACTCACTACTCATCACCCTTTACTCCAAGATTTCTTGTGACTCATCGTTTCCCTGGGCTTACCTTATTTTCTATGATCCTTGACTCACTGATTCATCCTCTACAACACACCATCTTCCATGTTTCATCATCCATAACTCATCACGCTAATGACTCATCATCTGACCATCGGCTATTCTAAACACCAGTGATTATTTATCATCCCCTGCTCACCATTTTCTAACTCACCATTTTCTGACTCACCATCGCTATGTGAGTCGCTATCGTTACTCATCCTCGTCTGTCTTATCATCGTGCGTTATACACCATCGTTGTGATTCATCAGTCTTACTCATCTTAATCCTTGACTTAGCGTTGTCCAGAACTCATGACTCAGAATAGTCCGTGATTCAACCCCCCACCATCATTGTCCGTGGCATCTCATTCTACGTGAATCTCCCTCGTCCTTATCATTCTTCTTTACTCATCGTTCCTTTGTTCTCACTATCATCCGACACTCGTCCTCTCTTATGATTATTCATCTGCTCATCATCCCTGTAACTCATTATTGTCTGTGGTTCGCATCACTTGCGACTCATCGCCTGTGCCTCATTATCATGAAGATACTCACCATAATCTATGTTCATCATCGTCTGTAATTCACCAACGTCCGTGGTTCATCATCTTCCGTGACTCACCTTCGTCCATAGCCCACTATCCTTCTCGGTTCACCATCCTCCGTGATTCACCATCGTCCGTGACTAAATATCGTCCTTGAATCACCCTTGTCCGTGACTTACCATCGTCCGTGACTCACTATGTTCCGCGATTCACCATGGTCCATGACTCCCTCGTCCGCCGCTCGTCACCACTGAGGGAGGTGCGACCATCTACCATGGCAGCGGCCCGTCCTCACCGCTGGGGAATATTGTCTCTGTAATTACTGTGCTCCTTGAGAGAGAGGGAGGAAGGGGGGCGCCTCTCACTGGAGGAGGAGGAGGAGGGAGGGAGGAGGGTCTCACGATGGTGGAGGGGAATGGACGAGAGAGTATGGACGTAGCCAAGACCCCGACAGCAACAGTAATATGGGACACACTTGGTTCCTACGGAGCCTCACGGCACAGAGAGAGGTTCTAGCAATCTATCGATGTATACAATGAACAGTTCTCTGTCTAGCTTTGCCAATGCCCTTCCCAAACCAACAAACGTCACAACGCACAAACCCAAGTCTGCTGGAGTATGTAAATAAGACAATAAAAATACGCATCTAGGAAAACTCCCACACACTGCAGTGAAACCAGAACCACACGTCTGTACGCTCTCGTAATTTCCTATTCGTCGACTGTACCTTCCCTCTCCAGCCCCCAACCACCAGCATCTTACCAAACTTTAAGATGAAAATAGATTAACTTGCGTACTGACCATACTCACCCACTTTGCCAGCTGTTGTATACGCCCCGTCACTCACCACAGTCACCAAACACACCCTATCACTCAGAATATTCACCAAACTCACCCCGTCATTCGCCAAAGTCACTATGCGCATCCCATCGCTCAACATATTCACCAAGCACACCCCGTCACTTACCAGGGTCACTGAATTATGGATTGATCTGTCTTACTCAGATGCCTGTCACATCTGGGACGGTGCGTAACGGGCCATGAACCTCTTCCTATCCTTAAATCCCGCTCCATTTTCATTACTGCTCGGAGTCACTTCAGCGCTGTTTTTCGTATAGCCAAACACACCTTCATGAAAGAGAAAATGTGATGATCTAATTTCTTTTTCTACTAATAAATTTCTGTGGTCTTTAAACAAACGTATCTCTAACTTTTGTAATTCAAACTCTCCTCTTTCGACCTGATCAGTCTATTGTTAACTGTCTAACTCATTAAGCTGCATTCTTTGGCTCCTTATTTTCCTCTAACTCATCTTTAGGTATCTTGCTTCTAGTTCTCGTCCCCCATCTCCGCTAACTGATCTTTTATATTTGCTTCGTGCAGCGTCATTCGAGGCGCATGGTCCAGATGAGGCGCCTCCTTGAGTCCAAAGAGAATGCGCGCCTCTGAGGTAGTTCCGATTCTTGCTCGCCTGTTTCGTCTGTGTTTAAAATCTTAGATCGTTCCATGCGTTTATAAGCATTCCTCGGTGCTGTCCATCCCTGGGAACGGAGACAGTTTTAACCCTTCCCACTATCGCCCTATTCCTCTCACTTCTATCTCCAAAGTCTTCGACACTTTTCCTGACCCTCACTTTCTCAAACATTTAGATCCGATTCCCTTCCTTCCGATCAACGCCATGGCTCTAGCATTGCAAGGTGTACTGGCATTCTCTCCTATGTGCCTCACTTCTGGTCCTCCTTTCTCAGAGATTTTGGTGAAACTTTTGTAATAGCGCTTGACATCCACATAGCATTTAACAGGATGCGGTACAAGGTTTTTCCTTTCGTTTTATTCCTTGATGCATAGATTCCTTTCTGGCCTTTCACAGCAGTAGTCGTTTATGGAGCAACTTCCCCTTCTCATTCTGTAAATAGTGGTGTCCCTTAGGCTCTTTTCTGTCGCCTACTCTTTCTTCTCTCCCCAAATCATCTTCTTTCTTCAACTTCTAATTCTATTCACTTTTGCGTTAATGATTCCACTTTACATACATACTTCAACTTACATTTGCTCCCTCCCTCACTCTAATACTCGTTCTCTTTCGGACCAGGGCAACATCATGAAATGGGTAATCAGTGACCTGGTGGAATTCAAGTGTTAAAAAGCAATTTTTCCCAATATCTCTTTCTGTGTCTCTCGTTTCTTTCTATTCAATTTAAAACACCACAATTCAACCTAGTAATGACATATCATGTTGGACATAACCATGTCCTCCACTCTATCCTTGAAACCCCATAAAATCAACATCACAAAGTCTGCTTCCCAAAATCAAAATCTGAGCATTATATAAGTACCGTAGTTTTTTCTATTTTCATGTGAACATGTAATCATATCTACAGTGGTTTTATTCGCCCTGTTATGGCGAACTGATCATATATGTGGGTGATTCTTCGTTTATTTCCCTATTAGCGTGATCATCTTAATTGCTGCATTACTTGCTCGTGTCGTGTCAGCTACTACACAAAGAAATATAGCCCGTCACTCACCATAGTCACCAGACACAACTTGTACTTCAACGTTGTCACCAGACACAACTTGTACTTCAACGTTCTCACCAGACACAACTTGTACTTCAACGTTGTCACCAGACACAACTTGTACTTCAAAGTTGTCACCAGACACAACTTGTACTTCAACGTTGTCACCAGACACACCGTTACTCACCATAAGTCACCAAACACACAGTCACTCAGCTCAGTCACCATACACTCCCCGTCACTCAGCGCAGTAACAAAATACATCCTGTCACTCACCATAGTCACCAAACACACCCAGTCACTCGCAACAGTCACCAGTCACAACCTATCACTCACCACAGTCACTAAACAAACCCCAATCACTCACCACAATCACCAAACACACCTAGTTACCCACCATGGTTACCAAACATTTCCTGTCACTCACCACGGTCACCACCACTCACCATATTCATCAAACACATCCCATCACTCTCTACAGTCACGTAGCATACCGTCACTCGTCACAGCCATCAAGCAATCCCGGTCACTCATCTAAAGTTATTACACATGTTATAATAGTTAGAATTCACAAGATAGCTCGTCACTCAACACATTTACCAAGTACACCCCGTCACTCACCACAGTCACCAAAATTCCCCCGTCATTGAATGCAGTCATCAAAAACACATCATCACTCACTAGTCACCAAAAGCCCTCTGACTCACGGGTTACCAAAAATTTTTATGACTTTTCAAAACACTAAATGCATCCCGTTACTCGCCGTATTTGACAAACGCGTCCCGTCACTCACAGTCACTTGTCACCTCGCCAGTTACCAAATGAGTTCCGTTCCTCAATGCGTCACTCAGCACAGCCGTCAATTACATCCCTCAGTCACCATCATCATCAAACTCGTCACTCATTACAGCAACGAAGCCTACCTTAGAACTCACCGGACTCAACCCATCACTCATCACAGTTACAAACACATTTCATCACTCACCATACTCACCAGACCCACCCCATCACCCGCCACAGTCACCATCCACTTCCCATCACTCATGACCCCATCATTATCAACACCACCATGAAAAGTAACATCGTATCCGCCATTATCATCACAGCTGCTGCCACAAGCATCAGTAGCACGGTCATTATCAGCGCCATCATCTCCGTCATCACCACCATCACCAGCAGCACTATCACCACACCATCAGCAGTGCTATCACCACACCATCAGCAACGTAGTCACGAGAATATCACGACTGCAGAATCTGGTCAACTTTATGTTGTGTTGTGTCACTCTGCCTTAACTCGTAAATCACAGTTGTTTGTTGGGTAGTCCACCTCAGACCCGTAACGAGGAAAGTCGTAATTTGGTCATTCAACTCTGGGCTGTCAAGTGGATTAAATCTATGCGGAAATCAGTTCTCATTGGTTCATGTCCTGCTGCTAATGTGCGGGTTCGCCAGGGCTGACACTGAGGAAGGGAGGAGGTGAGCAGAAAACAGCCCCTGGAGGCACCGCAGATGCCAGCCGCCTTCTGTCCTTGATGGGCTGCTACTCGTGTGCAAAGTAGCTGCCTCACTCTACACACTGTCTTGGTATATTCTTATTCGTTAGTGTGTTTCAGCTGGCAATCTGTCCTTTTTTCTGTAATTACTTTCTATAATTTGCACTCCTATTACTGAGTTGTAAGATGAGGTGTCAGTTCCTGCTTGATGACCGTGACAGAACTAAGTTCTAATCACGTCAGATGAAGCTGATAGGACTTGGGGAAGAGCTGAGATATGTGGAAAAACTGAGAGTTTGTCAAGTACGAGCAGACGCGTGCCCGATACCCGCACAGGATAGGGTTTGGGCGCGATATATGAAGATGGCAACAGGAACGTGAGAAGCTAACCCAAATATATGTGAGGAGCGAGAATGACAGCTTCATTCTGAGCTGAGGAAACTGGAGATGGACTCTGACGAACAAGAGAAGGATGCCAGGCGGACAGTAGTGAGTAACTACACCTTCAGATTGCTAAGGAGACGTAGGGAAACCGATAGTCTGACCTGGGTTAAAACTAAGGAAATGTCATTTCCTTCGTTCGCTTAAATCAAAGACGACCTACAAGCCTACTAGTGTCGTTTTCATGTGTTCGTTCAGATTGACGAGTGGCCAAAGGCAAGCCGGGCTATCATTCTTGGCTTCCACTAGAGAGGAGTGGCCCTGAAGGTGTATTTTCGAATCTCCGAGATGGAAACGATGGAGAACCTGCAGGTTTGGTCGTACCAAGGACAACCTCAGGCACAACTTTCGGTCGGCCAGACCACGGCATGGTGAAGGGTACGTCAAATGCTACCAGCTTAAGATATTAACAGTTGGACCAAATATTTTCGACAAAACTTATTTCTTAATTCATTTGTGAAAAAAAAAAATCATAGAAGCTTACGGGGGAACCGCTGAAGATCTATTCAAAAAAACGACTTCCAGTTACGCTGGAACAGATGGTGGAGTTGAGATCTAAGCTTATGATGGGCTCCACTTCAGCACAAGACTGACCTCTTAGAACCTTAACTACGGCAAGCGTTCCGACAAACATGAAGCAAGAAAAGCTGGAGCGATAACAACTGTGAAAACTGTAGTTGATGGAAAGAAATCCAAATGTTTCGAATGTGATCAGGTGGGACACAAAGCCGTCAACTTCCCTTCCCAGTCAATAGGATGGAGAATATCTCCGCAGGATTCTGCCTTTCAGTGAAGGAGTTAGCCCCAGGTAGGACAGTACCTAGCCAAAGGCCGCGTGCTCATACCAACGTCTTGGAGTGTCGATACCTAGTATAAGTGGTAAATGCACTCGCAAACATACCCCTATTCCGTGCATGTTATGTGGGAAGAATGGTGCAGTGCTTAGAAATGATTTGGAGGTGCGGAAAGACCTGACACTTCTGTGGGGAAGAAAACTCTCGTTAAGCCGATTAAAGGTTCCGTAAAAGGTCATTTCGAAGTCAAATTGCACGTTAAAAACAAATACGTCACCAGAATAGTCCAGAGTATTAGTATGGCGGATCATATTTACGAATCTGTTATTCATAACTCCCTCGGTAAGACTGAACTATAGGAGGCGTCAGTGGTGCAGGAAACGGGTGGTAACCAGCGGCTGTTGCCAGGTTAAAGTCTTACCTCAAAAGCTGACCAACTTTATCGCAGCGGACTCCAAGAGTATCAGTGAGGACCAAGACCTACGACGTATGCATCAGGCGTTGGATGGAGCTCACTGAAGAAAGCAAACCATCCTCCAGGTTCAGGGATGATTCCTCTATTGACGACGAGACTGTGAGTACAGGAACTGGTATTGCCTTAGCACCTCAGGAGTGGAATCCTAAGGGGTAACCCATGGAAGCTGAAAGAAGGATTCTATGTAAGGTGCTTCAGGATTTCGCATTGCCGTGGATGGTAGCCTATGCGACGACATACAGGCAGTCATGGGTTATCTACTAGGAGGATCGTGTCTAAAGAGAAGGTTGGCAGAGTCCCATTAAGACAGACGCTACTAATAGATATACGATTCATGTGGGTTGCCATAGATCTCTTTTGGACTTATCGAACCCAGGAGGGAGAGAGGAAAAGAAGACATATTCTCACTTCAATTCATTATGCTGATCAATATCGTGAAACCATTGCATTGCCCTCTCCCTAAACAGAACAGCAATAGCTGAGGTTCTGTTGATGTCCTTGCAAGTTGGAGCACCTGAGGAAAACGTTACAGGCTGAGGATGAGTATTGTCGTCCTTGATGACGGACCCGGTTAGAAGGTCTGTTCTCCATCAAGCACCTGCTGACGATGCTGTCCCATGCCTCAGGAAATGCGGTCTTTTGGAGAAGTACTGCATGTAGAGCAGCCCAAACCCTAGGTTAGGTATTTGTCTGCCGTCCTATTTGCCTACCAAGATGCTCCGTAAGTAAATAACTCCCGCTGAGTAGTCGTATGGACGATCTCCTAGGGGACCTTTAATTGTACTAAGAGCGCTCCTAGAGATGGAAGTTGTTCAGTAAAATATTTTGTCGTCAAACAGAAGTCTTAAAATTACAATTGAGAGGGATCTACCAACAGTATTTGAAGCGAGATGAGTGCTAACACGTACTACCAGATTGCTTTCCCATTCTAATGAAATGTGTTCAGTAAAGCATGTGTATGGAGGATGTAATGATATCGATAGACTACAAGATCTTGTCACTGCCAGATTATTACTAGTTATAAGTACTATTAGCACATTAGCTTCCTAAGAAATGTCAATCATTCAAATCAGAAAATTAGAGAGTGTGTGGACAGAGATATGGACACACATAAGAGCGCTACGTGTGAGTCTGTGAGGAAAGTTAGCCCCGTACAGACCAAGGCAACAAGAAATAACACACCTTATTGTTAATGGTAGGTTATCCTATATGTCAGATGTCTTGAGACTGTATCCTTCCCTCTGTATCTATAACAGACGAGACTGAGACTATCTTGTGAAAATACTGTAATCTTATTTAACGAACCAGCTTTGTTATATGAAACGCTGTAATCAACTGTCCACTGTGTTCTCTGTGACCCCCGTATTCCTACAGCTCCACTGCCCTCGGGAGTAGTACGGTCCGCACAGTAGATCAGCCGGAGGGCCAGCAAAAACTACACTAAGGAAAAAGCTGAAGGGGACGAGCAGACTTGCCCAGGAGAGTTTACGGCAAGCCCAAGGCATGTGTAAATCTTATTATGATCAGCAGACACCGACTGAAACTTTGCTGTTGGTAACAAAGTCTCATCTTAAGCTTCTTAAGTATATAAGAGCAAGACTGATTTACAGGTTCCGCTCACGGCCAGCAGAGCTACACGAGAGACTTTATGATCAGTTACCCGGGATTTGTAATGCCCACCATACCATTATGATAGGAGGAGATCTAAGCGGCATTGAGGTGGTGAGGATCCCTCTCCAGTAGCTCCTGGCGTGGACTTTATACAAGCTTGCTGGATAATGCTCTAATACAGGTTCAGAAACCTGTATCAGAAATTCTCTTGGTTACGAACGAGGTTATCGGCAATAATGTCGTGGTTGGGGAGATGTTTTTGTACACGCGATATTCGGCAAATTACATTTAAGGTTGCTTTCTGTACTCCTTTGAATGTTGGCCAAAACGAAAGCCGTTAAAGAAAATTGACCATATTTTAGACACAAATTCTTATGACCTTCACACTGACCTTGACCTCAGGATAAGATTGCGACGACGTCCGAAGTGAAAACAATATGAACGTGACTTGGGAAAAGGTCAGTAAGTTATGCAGAATTGTAGAGGGAAAGTGTGTTCAGGTGCCTAATTGACGTTCACTTCCTAGAGCTAAACCAAAATGGTAGAACAATGAAATAAAAAACAGCCAGTTTTCAAAGAAAATGTTATGCAAGAAACTCAGAGAGAGCAACAACCAGCATGATGAAAGAATGGACTCAAATCTGCATTGAGCAAAAAGGCTCGCCGTTTGAATCAAAATAAACATCAGTTTGAAGCACCCCGAGCACACACACCTGACCTGTACCAGATATGGCACTGCAAGCACACACATTCGACCTGTGCCAATAATGGCACATCCAAGAACGGGTTGTCAGTGACAAGAGCAAGGGCCATGCATAGTCTTGTAGAATATTTACACTCACACACACACACACACACACACACACACACACATATTGCTAAAGATGGTAAAAAAAAAAAATCTTTTGTCAGAGGCCAGAAGGTCATTATCCAGTCAGGTGATCCATTACATAAGGTAAACGTCAACATAGCTCTTAACAATGAAGCAACTCATGTTCCTGTTCCAGTGCCAGTGATGGCGGTGGATGATAAGATTTTGCGGCATATGTGACATACGGTTCGTACATACTCTCAGGAGCAGACGACGTGAGAGGAGACATAACTGCATATCCCAATAGGTTAGATGGAATAGCAATGTCAGGAAGCTGAGCGAAATAGATCAGCCCTCGACGGCTGTCTCTAGTGTCACTTTTTACAGAGAAAATTACCCATAATTGCAAGTCTGCCGATGAAACACCGATATTCAGAAAAAAATAAGTAATGGGTTCCTGCCTCAAGTACTCCCCGATTACCATGATGTCTGGAGTTGACACACATATGAAAACCATCACTGAAGAAGTTTGTTAATCATGTATTGTACAGGAGAATCATTCAAAGAGCGATTCGCAGCGTAGGTTTTGATGCAATCGTTCACGTCTGACAAATGTAATTGATATCTACCATGATATAATTAACCTGTATAATAAAGAAAAAAAAAGAATCGGTGTCGTTCAGTTACATTTCCGGGAAACATTAGAAAAAAAAAATTACTCTCAGAGACTACGAGCAAATGTTGACTCACATTCTTTAAACTGTGTCTACATCGGTGACTAAAAAATTGTTTCACTGGCTGTGAACAAAGGGTAGTGATCACGGACCAGCCTCAGAATGGTTAGGCATAACAAGTGGAGTCGTCCAGGGATCGGTCTTGGGACTAATTCAATCTGTATATATTAAGTTCCCTAACTGTCGGCAGCCATCATACGATGATTTGCATAGCAGGCGCGGAAAGTCAGAGGAGCACTACTTTCCACGGGGTTATCTTTGAATAACCTGTAAATATTTTGGCGTTTGTATAGATGTTGGAGTGTCTTCTGGTTACCGTAGCTTGTTATTGCAGAGACTGCCACACTCTGGAAGTAGTTCTTAACTGTGAAGAAAAATTATGAATATACGTAAACAGTAACCTTGAATAATGCTAAGTGTCATTTACAGAATGTGGATCGCAAGCCTCGCTCCATCCCAATCTCACCGTCTCCACTAGGATATAACACGTTATGTCTAAGTCTGCCTCACAACCATAGCTAGAGTTGCGGTAGTGTATCCTTTATATTTACACGTGTTTCTCTTATGAACTGTGAAATAGTCATTAATGAATCTCCACCAGAAGCCCCATTACTAACATAAAATGACTAACAACAAGAATACTTAAAAGTAACACAATAAATGCATTGAAAAATTAACCAGACAAATAATTCGTTTCATTTCTATTATTAATGCTATCTGCATCTCTGTAGTTTAAAACGTTAACAGGCTTTCCTCCGTAGATATTTCGTTGCCCAGAGTTTCTGGTTTCTACAATTGTCACGAACAGTTTCGAAAGACCCAGTGATCTACTGTTGTTTGTTTTCGTTTGTACCGTTGCTGTTACGGTTCATGATAACAAAACAGATAAGGAACGTAAATCAACCTGGTGACAAATGAACATTTGTGACCAGCCACCAGACCAGCTGCAGAGGAAGGTGAAAGGGCTTTTGAACAACTTCGGTGACGTGAGGTCAGGTCTTCCTGGTCGTAAACACTGATTCCAACATAAGACAAGTAAGACGACTAAAAGGAGTGCGATGTAAACATAACAAGTCACCATTTGCTTATAGAAACGGGGTGAGCAAGGAACTAGAAACCATATGGACGCTAGACATTACTGAGCCTTCCAACTCTCCTTGCTTAATCATGGTGGTCATTGCTAACCCTGACCGTTGATACAATATCTCTTTACGCTTAACGAAGCTAAAACATCGTGCAGAGGTTCATGGTGAGCCTTTGAGCGGTCCAGAGGATATGTTATCCTTCTTATGAGGGAATATATATATTTCAGCAAGTTAGACTTCAGCTTAGGAGATTGGCAAATACCACAAGATGAAGAGAAGAGAGAATATACAGCTTTTCCCACCAACCTGGACCTGTTCCGGTTTACTGTTCTTACTCCTGGATTGGTCAGTGCACACGCAACTTATTCCAGATCAGTAAGTCAATCTTTGGAAGAATGAACGAGGATACACTGCTTTCTTAATTATACTTTTTTTTTCTTTTCTAAAACCTGGGTTGAGCATATTGTGCTTCTTAGGGATGTGTTGGAGCGGCTTCGACGGGCGGAACTGACGGCTAAGCCATCAAAGTGCCACCTGGAAATGAAGACTGTCGAGTACCCGGGTCACCGGATTGGGACCGACGCAGTATGGCCTCTAAAACACGAAGTACAAAGGATAGTCAGCTCCCTACGTCCTAACATCAAGTAGTTGCGGTCATCCTGTAGTGAACCGAATACTGTCGTACGTTTACCATTCCATCACGGTTCCTCTTTGGGCAGGTAAGAAAAAGAAGCAACAGCCAAGCAGTCAGCAGTGGAATAACTCGACGGTGAAAGTTTTCAAAGGATAGAAATGTCAGAAATCCCGTATCTTATAGTAAACAAGTGCGGATGTAGCCAAGTTTAGACTAAGAATTCTATACACACTGATACTTCTAACACAGAACTAAGAATTGTCTTATTGCAAGAGCAGGGTGGAGAGAAGGAACCTGTAGCTTATCCCAGTGTTCAGCTTCTGCCAAGAGAACAAGGGTGTCCTGTCACTGGAATGGAGTGTGTGGCAGTGATATGCAGTGTTCAAAAGTTCGCATCTACCAGTATGAAAAATCGTTTAGCACTTGTAATGAATGAGCTAGGCTTAAGCTGCCCTCCTCTGTCTTAGGGCTCACCTTCAGCACTCAATACAGAGAAACCTATACGGTCCTCCCATTAATGATCGAATCTCTTGCTGGGGTGTACAAACAATGGGTAGGGATTACAAAACTTTAATTTGCAGTCATTACCAATACTACAGTAAAAAGAAAAATTACTCCAAACAGAAACATTTTACCTTAACTGTTCACAGAAGGTATTTACATAGAATAAAGAAATTAACTCCGAATAGAAACACTTTTCCCTAACTGCTCACAGAAGCTATTTATATACAGTAAAGAAATAAACTCCAAATAGAAACACTTTACCACAACTGCTCACAAAAATATTTACATACAGTACATGGGTCAGTACTACCAACATATCAAAGCACTGACTGGATTTTCTCCCAGCACAGCATATCAGGCCTCTCCCCACTCGGCTCACACCACCCACAATCTGGTTACCATACGAGACTACCTGAGTCTCGTTACTTGGTCCACTCAGGGCACCTCTCATGAACAAGGCATGCTACCAACTACCCCATACGGAGGTGTAACACCATGCGCTTAGCTGCACCAGCGGCGGTAGTCGTGCTGTCCAGCCAAGGATTAGTTTTCTCGCAACCACCTGGTGCCGTGGACATACACCAATCTCCAGCCCTTCCGTACCAACGGGCACCCACTGAGGTTGATAGTCAATATGACACATAATACAGGCCAGTCGAACTGAAAGGGTGGTACGGGAAGCTCGCTCACAGCGCCTTCTCAAGGCCAACGCAGTCGACAGAAGTCTCCTCCCCACGCAGCTCCTCTCAGAAATTCCTGCAAACCCGATTTCCGTAGCTAACAGACTTCTTTATTATCAGCACATCAGCACTACTTATATCCTTTCCTGCATCACCCAGTTAACACCGACAACCTTGACATACCTGCAAACCCGGCAGAAACCCGTCCTCGCGAACACAACGAGTGTTATCCTCTCGAAGTCGCCTTTCGTCAACAAAGCCCGTCGACTCGCGTACCTCTGCGGCTGGCCACCGAACCTCCAACCATCGCGCTAAATTCAAATTCTCACACACTGAAGAGGAATCAAAACCTTTAGTCATTGACCAGAACTCTACACTTACGAGCTGGGCTCTGATACTGTAGTCATGCAAAATTACAATTCCATGAAGTCTGTGTAAATGTTGTGCTGATATTTAAATGAGACCGTAAAAAAGTAATTCTGATGATAGCCTAGGAGAAAATCTGTAATTTTCTTTATGAAGGGGACGGAAAGTCATGATTTGCTTGAGTCATCTGTTGGGTGAAGTGTGAGCACCAATCCGTGTAGGAGGAGCAACAGTTGTGACATGATTAATGCTTTCTGGATCATATGCTATGTGGATCAGCTGCAATATATAACATGGCAACTCACGAGAATATGGTGCCCATAGGATTTGTTCAATTTTTGTTATGTGGGAAGTTGTCCGCCTCACCATGAACAGAAGTTGCTGGAAACACGGAAAGTGGTAGTTCGGTAATTGGATTATGGGTAATAAAATGGACTACATCAGTGCAATGCTAATTTCTTAATGCGTTCTGCTGCTAACATGCTGGTTTTCCCGTCACAGTGTCATCGTAGGCGTGAGGAGCTGGGCAGAGCAGGCCACCAATAGACACCACCGGCGCCAACCGCAACCCTCCCCGTAGCGTTGCCTTCCTGCTCTGGGTAACCTGCTGAAATGGAGCCTGTTGATCCTGGAGTTGGATCCTGCAGTGAGGGAGCTCTAGAGGTCCGGTAGTGAACGAGGTAGGTTGAGGAAACCATTCTGAGGACTCAGGGAGGCTGCTGATCAAGAGGGTCTCGGTAACCGGGGCCAGCCGACTACAGCCCTTGTGGCGACTGACGGGCGTCGGTGTCTCCTGCGCCTGCATGGACTGCCCTGCTGTATAATGATCATATGATGTTGCAGTGCAATTATCTTGCATGGTCCCTCATGGCTGCGATTTATGTCATGAGGTCGACAGGTAATGCACTGTCACAAAAAGTAAAAAATGTCGTTGCGTTTAAATTCAATGGAATTTGAAGCGAGTAATGTCACTCCAGTTGTTCCAGCCTGGATGATGCTTCTGACTGTAGGCAGCATACTTTACATATCATGATATTCCCTCCTTATCCCATGTCCTTTGACTGAAATCCTTCAAATAATATCAAAAAGTATTTGTTTACTGAAATAGGACAACATGAGTACTTTAATGATGCTCATTTCAAGAAGTATTTGTACCACACTTATAGGAGGAAAAAAAATGTGGAAAGATAAAGGGACGAGATCCTGTGTACCATATATTATGTGGTTAGGAAAGAAAATGAGGAGAGTAAAACAGGGTTGATTAACATCGTTAGAATATCTGGTGGTTTTGCTGAGGGAAACATTTGCAAAGGTTGACAAAAATGCACTAATTATCTGGATATCATTATTTTGCCCGTGAGGGACTCATCAAACATATACCTCCTAATTTCTCTTTGATTACAGGATTTCAGAGCATGAGTGATCATAAAGTTCCAAAAGATATGAATCTACATTCGTAACATGTATAAATGAAACAGATTCGAAGTCCTATATGGTTGCTGCGCCCATTCCATTCGATAAAGAATGCAGGAATGATGAAGAGGCTTCACATGTCCCTTGAATGCAATCCAGTGATTAGGCTGAAGTATTACTGCAGTCTTTTGTTTTGAAATGTGAGTTTTAGGACTGTCAAATTTTCCAAACATTCTTTCATTGTTCTATATTTCATTTGAATCTGATCATGTGTTACTTTTTTTCTCCGACAAATATGAAATATTCATGTTATGTTTTAATAACAAAACAAGAAAGTTTTCAGAACAACAGACAGCAAATGATAGGAATATGGAGGTATCTGGTAATTCCATTAAGGGAAGTTCGTCCACCCCTCCAGAGTCCAAACTGTGCCTCACAGTTTACCTATCCTGTGTAGCGTCGTTGCCACATCGGGAAAGCTGGCATACGTTTACATGACGAGATCCAGGAGAATGTATCAAGAATCATCATGTGCTTCACACTGTTAAGGACGGCAAGTGAATCGATCATCTTACTGTTGACTGTACACTATATTAATAGATACTTATTAGTGATCGCTGATCACTAACTTTGGCACTTAATATCAATAGTTCACTTCAGTATACGCTATAGCGCTCGATAATCGAGAGTTCCGAGAAGTAGAATACGCGTATTAAGAGTTCGCTTATGTCCGGTTATACACGTAACTGGAATATCTATAAAACATAACTATGACTTTGTAAACATCTCTGTATACCTGCCACCCTGGCTATATAAATGTACCTCACCCACATGCTGATCCAAAGTGTGGAAATATCTAGCTCACCTTAATCTTAAACTTTTGTATGTTTAGTTAACCAGTAACTATCATGACCTCCCAGTTCTGTAATATCTGTAATACCTCAGCTGCATATTTTCAGCCAAATGGTTGTTTACATCCAATAAACTGTTATTCATCTATTTATTCATCTATTGAGTATTATCATTTGCTGGCGTATTGTTGTTGATCATTTGTCCATTTCTCTGTGAGTGCATCGGAGGACATCACAGTCATCTCTGCCATCAGCACTTTCCTCGCCGCCGCCATGAGCACCATAATCATCACCAGCGTCAACACAACCACCATCATCATCAGCAACAACAACATGATGATGATTATCATCATCGTCGTCAACGTAATTTCATCACCGCCACCACTAGCATTAATGGTGATGATCAACACTATCATCGCCACCATTAGCATTACCGTCATCATTTACTTCATCGTAACCACAATCAGCTAACCGTTTTCGTCACCATCATCACAATCATTAACACCGTCATTAATAGCAACGACCTTAGTATTGCCATCACCATCACCACGTTCATCAGGACACCATTTTGAGCATCATCACCATCACTCTCCATATCACCATCATCAGAAATGTTATCGTCACAATTAACTCCATCATTATCATCATCATTGTTACTGTCATTTCTACGATAGTTAACATCGTCATCGTCACCACACAGTCATCACAAGCAACCTCACCATTACCACACAACCATAACTGCCACTACCATCACTAACACCACAATCATCATGACAATCATCCCCAATATGACTGGAACCATCGCCACCACCACCATCACCATTACTACACTCAACATTAGCGCCATCATCATTATTGTCATAATCTTCACAATCTGCACCATCATCATCATCATTATCATCACCAACGCCGTCATCAATGTTATATTCACTCTCATCATTATCGCGATCACAGTCATCAACCCCATTATTATCACCACCATCATCATCATTACCATTATCATCAAGATATTCATCAGCACTAGCAGCAGTGCCACTACTATCAACGAGTACCATCACCACAATCACCATCATCATTGCCATGAGTACTGTCATTATTACCATACCCATCAGGGGCGCACTACCATCATCATCAGAGTCATCATCATGAACAAAATCACCACATCAGTATATGATTACATCATCACTATCATGAGCACCAGTATTATCACTATTTCCACCATCATAAGCACTACCATTGATTACACCACCACAATCAGCATCTCCATCACCCTCATCGCTAGAATCACCACCACCATTTTAGCAGCAGCATCATCATCACCACCACCATCATCACCAGTATTAACACCAACATTACCATGAACATCACTCACCACCACCATCATCATGAAGACACTCATCACATCTACCACCATCATCAGTATCATCATCACCACCATCACCATCATGAGCACCTTCATCGCCTCACCCCTCATCATTTGCACATACGTTACCACCTCCACAATCACCAGACACATCATTAATACAATCATCACAAGCACCACCATCATCACCATCGCCACCATCACCACCGCCATTACCTCCACTGCCACCACCATCATCACATTGTCACCACCACCATCACCACCAACCACCACCACCACCTTTACTGCCACCGTCATCACCACCCCCATCAGCACCACCATCACCACCAAGCACCACCATCACATATAACATTACTATTAACAGCAGCTAATTTGTTACCATTGTTACTGAACTCCTTTTATATTTCCATGTTAATTTCATCAGTCATGGCGTGGTTGGTACTTGTTCCTTCTATATTTACGATGCCGTAACTGGGATGATATTTAAATCCCACAGTAAATGTGTCCCGCTAAACTATGGCACTTTCAATTTATGTCATTTTAATTGGAATAGTTACGCAATTGTATTGTGCTTGTGATCAACTGGACCAGGTCGACCATGGAAGCACTAGCAGTTGTTGTTCTGTGTGTGTGCGTGTGTGTGTGTGTGTGTGTGTGTGATACCTATTTGAACTGTACGGGGCGGGAGCTCTACACTTATGGGGCCCTCATCGCTGGAACTATCTTTGCGTTATGCAGCTTTTAAAACTTTAATATTCTTCACATTCGTAATATTAAAGCCTGGTTTATTCCATCCATCTACTACCCGCATATCATAAAAGTACTTTTTTACATCTTTTCTAACAAGTTCCTTACTTAGATTCATGTCTTGTCCTCTAGTTGTTCTATCCCTGCCTCTTTCGAAGAACTGCTTACAGTGTACGTTATAAAGTAGGTTTTAAAACTTAAAGGTCATGATCTGGTCACCCCTTACTCTTCTGTTTTCCATGATGGAAATATATAATGCCTCTAGCTTTTCCTTGTAACTCGGCGCTGTTAATTCTGGTGCCATCTCTATTTCCCTCCTCTGGTCCTTCTCTGTTAATTCTTTGACCTTTGAGTGCAGTGACCAAACCTGAGAGAGATCTGCTTTTGGCCATTTGTAGGACGTAAAGAGCTTGCTGATTATTTCTTTATCCAAAGACTTGAGTGTTTGAATGCAATTTTGATATCTGCCAATAGACAGTTTTGTCTCTCTGACTCTTCTCCCTTAAGTGGGACACTGGCGACGGGTTAGGGGCGTCGATTCCCAAATCTCTCTCACTCAGAATCCTACAGCTTTTTCTTGTTAGACAATGTTCATATTAAGGCCTTCTTTCACTGTGCCCTGTCCCTATTGCTTAAAGTTTACTCTCGCTGAATTTAGCTTTGTAGCAGACCAGCTTTGGAGTTTGTCTTCGTCCCTTTGTAAAGTTGATGCAATCCTCCTAGTTCATTATTTCCCTTATGACCTTGGTATCATCTGCAAACATGTTCAGGAAGGAGTCCAATCCTTCTAAGTCATTCACACAGATCACTATGAACAATAGTGCCAGGACTGAACCCTGCCCGTGCCTCTGGTGACCTCAACCCATTTTGAGAAGTCTCCTTTGTAAAACATTCTTTACATCCTTTCGCCGATATAAATTTTTATCCATCTAAGGAGCCTCCTCTTCATTTCTGTCTGAAGATCCTATTTAGCACACTGTCAAATATTTTCTGCCATCCAGATACAGACAGTCCATCCAGCTTTTTATTTAGTCTTAAACGGAACTCTCTATCTAAGAGGTCCGTTACACATTTTCATTCTCTTAGGCAGTTTTCCCCTCCAAGGAGAGTCATCCCTTTACCAGTACTTTACAGACCACGCTCGTCAGGGAAACCGGTCTGTAGTTCCGGTATCATTTCGTATGAATAGGTATGACGCTTGCCCTCTTCCTCTTCTTTAGAACTTCAGCGTTCTCCAGCGACATCTTGAACATTTCAAGTGAATTGTCAAGTGCATCTTAAAAAGGAACTAGTGAGAAGATCATTAGACAACTGAGTCTCAGACAGAAGTAAGATATTATGAGAGATTTTAGGCAGATGGTGTTCAACTGAGGAGAGGTTACTAGAGAGACCACGAATGTTGGTCACTGTCCGTCACTGTCAGTAACGTCCAGCTGATTTAGAAATTTGAAGGCCATAATGAGGTTCCCCTTCTCATTCCTTCCCTTCATGGTGGACAACTTTGTAACCCTCAGTCTCTCCTTGCAGCTCAGTCCTCTTAATCCATGAACCATCTTAGTGGCTCCCCGTGTACCGTTTCCATCGGACCTTTGTGCTTTTTAATGTACTGTGACCAGGCTCGCGAGGCATATTTCAGTTTTGGTCTGATATTCAGAGTGGATGATTAACCGAACATATCCTTATTCGTGCACTTTACGTGAATACGACTCCTTTACATGTCACTCTCACAATTCTGCTGACGTGAAGCTCTGGCGACAGATTAGGCAGAATGTCGATCCCTAGGTCTCTCCCAAACCGAGGTTCCTGTCATGTATTTCCTGGAAGGAAATAATCGCATCAAGAACTCCTTTTGTTTTATCCTACCCTAATTATTTTGCACTTGATCAGCTTGAATCTCGTCATCCATTAATATGACCAACTTTGGAGCTTGTCCAAGTAACCCTGTGGGCTTGTGCAATCATCGTCATTTCTTATGGCTTTCATGACCTTGGTATCGCCACAGACATGTTTCTTGTACGACTCCAGTCAGCCAGGCAAGTCATAATTATAAATACACTAAGAACAGCAGCAGGCTACTTGTTACCCCAGCCCACCTCAGGGAGGCGAGTGCTGCCTGTGTGCTTAGCTCCCTCCCACTAAGGTAATCTTGTGTTCATGCACTGGTCCTCCTCCTTTTTCCTGCCTGTAGCTCTGGCTTCTTTATCAACCTCCGATGGCGTAGAGTGTAAAGGGCTTTCTAACAGTCCAAAAGCACACAAGCTACCCATCGCTCTCTTTGATGTAAGATGGAGTTCACTCTCTCGTAGAAGTTTAGAGATTGGTTGTGCATGACCAATTTTCCCTGAATCCATGTTGCCTCCCAGGTAGAATGTTTCATCAGTACCTCTTAACCTCATCTTTAGATGATGAAGTTTTGCTCAGGTTTTTTAAATACTGTTCACTGTCAGCATCGTTCAGTCGTTCACTTACTTTCTTATCTTTTCTAGTATTTTACCAACACACTTGTTAGTGAGAATGGCCTGTATCCACTATGATTTCCCGGAACCTTTTCTTAAATGCAGGCATAATATTTGCCCTTTCTACATCTCTGGAACTACCCTTTCCTCCAGTGGTTTACTGAATGCTGATATTTCGAATGGTCTTACAGGTTCCTCTGCAAACTCCTTCAGAAAGTATGAGGAGACTTCATCAAGACCATAGGCCTTATCTGGGTCAAGTTGTTTTAATAGCCTGATTATATCAATCTTGCCAGTCCCGATACCTTCCAAAGCTTCATTCCCCTCACACCTTGGTAATGCTGGTCCATTGTTATCCTTCGGAGTAAAAACAGCTTAATTGATCTATCATTCAACACACATATTCCCTCATAATTCCCGGGGATTCTTTCTTCCGAGTCCCGTAGCCTAATTAGCGGCTCTTTAACTGACAGTTTGGCTCCTGACGAACTATTCCACAAAATCAGAACCTCTCTGCTCCTCCCTCCTTGCATTACAGCACTCGTTCCTTGCTCTCGTGGCTGGCTGCAGTGTCTCGTGTATCTCCTCTAAAATATATTCCTGAATTCTTCTGATTTATGGCGTTGCCCGTTGAACCACAGCTTTTTCCATAATGATCCTCTGACCTTCCTCTTCTATTGTCAACCAGGGGTGCCCATGTTTTGACCCCGCTATTGTGGATATTACAGAACCTTCTATAGCAGTAGTCCATACCCATTAAAGAACTCCCCCTCCAACCACTTCTCTCAAAGAACTCGATCAGTTCCACATAGCTGCCACGATTGTTGCTCCCTCTTTGGGTCCTGTACCTCCACTGATCCCCTGTCTTGCATCCTATGCAACCATATACTCAAGGTCAAGCGCTGCGTGGTCCCATTCCCATAGGAGCCCCATCCTTCATACGGTGTATTTCCATTATGCAGTGTGTACAGACAAGGTCAAGTAGGCATGGCGCATCATTCATCCTAGTTCTCATCTGTGGTCTGTGACGTGTATGTGTGTGTGTGTGCTTGTGCCTTTTATTCGACCAAGGTAACAACAATAATTTTCTATAGTTGTTGTTGTTGTTGTTTGGTGTAATCTGATAAGCTGTAGATCACTATCAGTCGTTCGTGGTGATCACCGGTGTATAATCACCTATGTGTACAGCACAGGGAAAGAGTTTTACACTCTGGGTACCCTGCTCTAAGACTTTCTTTACATAGAGCAAGCAAGTGCGTGTGTATGTGTGTAATTGCCTATTTCTTTAGTACGAGAAGGGAGGGCGCTCTACACCCTCGGGGTCCCGTGTATTGAACATACTCTAATATCATACAACTTTTGAAACTTTTTGTGTATTGGCAGTATTCATCGCTTAAATCATTCTCATCATCCGCTACTCGTACACTATGTAACTGCTTTTATAGACACTTTCTAAGACGTTTCTTGCTTAGATTCTTAGTATCTGGTTATTTTGTCTTTGTATCCATTGAGGAACTGTTGACTGTCGTCATCATCATACTAGTTTAGAAACGTAAAGGTTGTGATCAAGTCACCCCTTACTCTTTTCTATATCGTATTGGGCAAGTTTATGGCCTTTCATCTCTCACTGTACCTCAGCTCTCTTAATTTTGGTTACATCTTTGCTACCATCCTTTACACGCTCTCTGTTCGTTTTCTGTGCCTGTCAAAGTGTGGCTACCAAACTTGAGAAGCACGTTCTAGTTTTGGCCAATTATACGTTGTGAATAGTTTGCTGAAAGTCTCCTTATCCATGCTCTTCAAACCGATTCAAACATTTACCAGCAGACAATCTATTTTCTTTGCGATACTCCTAAGGTGGAGCTCTTGCAACAGGTGAGGTCAAGGTCTACTCCCAGAGCGCTTTCACACAGACTTCCACAGCTTATTTCTTGCTAAATGATATTCGTATCGAGGCCTTCTTTTACTTTAACTCATTCTCACTGCTTTGCATTACTCACGTTAAAACTCATCAGTCATTTTGATACATGATTCGGAGGCTATTTAGGCCCTCTTGTAATTTGATGAAATCCTCATCATCCTTTACTTCCCTAATGACCTTCCCATCATCCAGAAACACGGTTCAGGTATGGGTTTCAGTCCCTCTGGTAAGTCATTTCCATAGATCAAGAAAAGCGGTGGCTCCAGTGCTGAGCCCTGCGGCACATCACCAGTAACCCCAACCCAGTTTGGGAACTCCTCCTGAATGCGTCCTTTGTTTCCTTCCACTAAATTACTTTTTTTTTTCATTCATCAGAGGAGTCTCCCTGATCTAGCTTCTATATTGTTTTTTATTGGGTACAGTGTCAAATGCCTACTGGCAGTCCAGGAACGCACAATCCATCCAGGATTCCCGTTTGTCTGAAAAAGAGATTCAAGTGAACACCGCCTCTTTCTTAACTACCTACTCAAAATACGGTTCAGTAACTGATAATGTATCACCTGTACTCCTCTATGCTTATCACACCACTCAAGTACCTTAGAAGAGAAGCCATTAATGTTAGTTCAGGACGCTTTTTCGATAAACCTTGTAGATATTCTCATTCGCGTTCCGTTGCATCTCTCCTACATTACAATTATGGCTGTCACTGTGCTCTCTCCTCTCATCTTCTGATTGTTGCGATTTTTTACGAATCCTTCCCACATCTAAACTGAACCTTTTCCTCTTTCTAAATCAAGTTCCAAAGACAACACATTTTTCCCTCTTTTCTTCAGCTCCTCTCGTGCTCTTAAAAAAGATTATTTCAGGAAAGCTAAACTAGATTCAACATATTCTGTTTGAGTGTAGAGACTACGACAAATGATCGTGATGTGATACTAGGTTAATTGGTAACTAAATATGAGACATACATACATACATACATACACACATACATACATACGTATATTCGTACATTTATATGCAAAGTATGAAAACTACTCCAGGAAAATATACAAGACACCAGCAGGTCAGTTTAAGACATCATTCAGTACAGAACAACAAAGAACATGTTGGCGATGGATCCTCAGCAGTGATATCACGACGCAACATCACAAACCAGCAGATAATCGAATTTTCCTCAATTCTAGTCAGACTTTGAGACGCATTCATTCTTCGTCCTTGCAGACACCGACCTCACCTTCCACACACTCCTGATTGTGCTGAGGGCCTGAACCCACTCTCCCATCCTGCCTCTCACCGTACGCTCTCTTAAATCTATCATATTTTTATCACAAATTGCATTTCCTCTTCAAAATATTCTGCACATGATCAACACTCTGCTGAACGTCACTTTCCAAGACTTCACCTTTTCCTTGTTATACTTCAACAGTCTATATCTGTTGCCAGGATTGTCCTCGACACTGTCAGACCTCTCCTGGCACCACAGTTACATTATCCCTCACAGCCTGCAGGCTCTTACCCCTCTCTCTCTCTCTCTCTCTCTCTCTCTCTCTCTCTCTCTCAAGGGGATCTAGATAAAATGGCTGAATGTTCTAGAAAATGGCAAATGTCACTGAACGTTAGTTAAAATGTCAGCTGTTGTAAGTAGGAAACCTCAAAAAATATTTATTATGAACTGATGGACCACAAGATAAAGGACACCCCTTGTGTGAGGGATCTGGGGGTCACTGTATCCAACAACTTCAAATTCTCCCAACATTGTAACGAACCTGCCAAGAAAGCAAATAGGATGTTAGGATTTATAAACAGAAACTTTACAGACGAAAGCAGGGATGTGATATTACCATTATACTTATGTCTCGTTAGACCCCACCTCGAATATGCAATCCAGTTGTGCCCCACACCCCCCATCTAAGTAAGGATATTCTTGAATTTGAAGCAGTGAAGCGAAGAGCAAATAAAGTGATTCCTTCTTAACGTTACAAACCATAAGGGAACAGACATGCTAGATTTGAATTTGTTCTGTCGAAGCAAGAGGTGGCTTCGCGGCAAATGAATAGAATGTTTTACAATACCTAAAGGATTCAACAATGTTGATAAAGAAGACTTCTTTGTTTTCGCACCAGTGATACTAACATGAGGAAATGGACTGAAACTTAGAGGCCACCGAGTCAATCTTGGTTGCACGAAATATTTCTTTACCAGTGACATTATCGACGCGTGGAATAAGCTCCCAGAATGTGTTGTTCAGAGCAACACTCTTATTATGTTCAGAATTAGGCTTGATCATCACCTGTCGCTCTTCGATATTGTATAACTCTTCCAAATCATCATTATAACGTAGCGGTATATTATGCCTTGGCCATGCTGCGGTAACGTATCAACATTGATTAAACCGTGCAGCCTCCCTGCAGGGAACAGGAAGGAATTATTGCACAATCCTTCCACATCATGACTAATATGGATGTGGCAAGTTGCGAGGCTGGAGCTTAAAGTTTACCTTTCTTGTTGCTTTTGTATATATAGCAAAATGAAGGATACACGTCTTTGGTGAGGGGATGCGTGACCGATTCACATTCATTCCGATATCTGACTTCCCGCGGCCAAGATTTGAACCTATCGAGTTTGATCTCAGGCGGCTCGTGTCTGCGTGAGATCACTAACGCCAAACCACTAGCTGTAGTTGCGTTTCTATCGTTTTTTTCCATGTCTTTAATTTTTACAGTTTCACAAACGTTATCCTGGTCACTGTCCACCTCTGCCCATCTGATCTGTCCCAACCTGTACCACACTGCAGCCCGACTGACCTGAGTTCTGCTAGTCTTGGCCCATCCTGACCTAACCCTTACTTCACCCTTATTGACCCAAGCCACACCCAAAGGTACTGATCTATCCTAACCTGAAACTAAACTGACCCAAAATGTCAAAAAAAAAAATACATATGAAATGGTCCACACCTGACCCGTCCTGCCCTGGGTCACACCAGACCTATATCAACCTAGACCATACCTGCCCTGTAATGACGCGGGCCACACCTGTCTTGTACCTGCGCCACACCTACCTCCTACTGACGCTGGTCACACCACACCTGTACTGATCTGGGTCACACCCGACCTGAATCACGCATACCCTGTACCTGGACCAACCCTGCCCTGTGCTGAGGCGGGCCACACTATCCCTGGGTCACACCTGCCCTGTATTGACCATCTTCTGTGCCAAGCCTCAGAGAACCCTTTATTCCGTCACGTCGCCGGCTCTGCAGCGTTCCCCTCGCTACGTTATCGCAATCTTCTCTCTGTTGTTCTTGTTTTCAATCGTTCTTCTTGTGCCTTCCTCCTCCTGCCCTCCTATCTCAGTCTCTGGCTGCCCTGCCCTCAAAACCTCCCAGCTAAAGCCACTGGGCGTCCTACCCTCCCAGTCTGCCAGCCCAGCCACTGGCTGCCCTACACTTCCAGCTTCCCAGCTCACCTGTTAGGCGCCCTACCTTCCCAGCCTCCCACCTCAGCTAGTGGAAGTCTTACCCTCCCAGTTCAGCCACTGAGTGCCCTATTCTCCCATCCTCCCGGCTCAGCCAGTGGGCGCCCTGCCTCCCAGCAATATACGCAGGAACCCTCCAGTAATACTGGCATCAGAAAATGTGACTGTCCATTTTTTTTTTTATCAGAACGAGTATGTGCCCAGGGCGGCTCCCGGCTGGCCCGCCCCCTCACGACCGCCAGCCCAACTAAGCCCTGGAATGAGCCGCAGAAAATTAAATCTGGTACCTGGACCGGCCTTCCGTGAGGTGGGCCGACCCGGGTGCCCCTCCGGAGCAGAGCCCCCAGGGCACTGCCCAGGTCTCTCTCTCTCTCTCTCTCTCTCTCTCTCTCTCTCTCTCTCTCTCTCTCTCTCTCCCCACACGTTATGTGCCACCGGACCAGCAGCAGCCACGCAGGAGGTACACCTTCCAGTTATCAAGTTGGTTCTCCATTCAATCTTAGGCTCAGAAATGTTACAGTCCTGAGAGACGCTCCGAGCAGACCAGCGGAGTCCAGTCACGCTCTCACGATCTTGCCGTCGCCCAGAGCGGAGCTTTGTCTTTGTGTTTTCATTATGCTTAGTCCTGTATGCTGTTAGCGGCACGACAGACGCTTCATTTGCGATGGGAACAGCTTGGGTCAGTCTCTGTGGCTCTAGCGTCTTCACTGTATTGTACAAGTATAGTGTGCCCGGGCTTCCTCTTCACTCACGGGAGGCAACCGCTTGAAAATCTGTTTTACCTTTAGATGAAAGTTGATCCAACGTCAGAGTTATTACATCTGTTGTGTGTGTGTGTGTGTGTGTGTGTGTGTGTGTGTGTGTGTGTGTGTGTGTGTGTGTGTAATTACCTTTTTATTATGGCCAATTTGAACTGTACGGAGAGGGAGTTTTACACTCGTGGAGCCCCATCTCTTGAACATTCTCTGCTTTCAGTACAGCCTCTTAAATTCATGTATGCTGTCTGCAGTAGCCATGGCATGTCCCCAGTCATTCTACTGCAGTTTCATGTTATGTCCCCTGGTTGTTCAGTTCTTACAGCTCTCGAAGAACTGTTCACTGTCTTCGTCATCGATCGTTTTAAAAACTTAAAAGTTGTGATCAGGTCACTCCTCACTCTTCTCTACCAAGGTGGGGAAACTTAAAGCCTCTTGCTTTTCGCTGTAACTCAGCTCTCTTAATTCTGGTACCATCTCTGTTGCCCTCCTGTGGAACTTCTCTCTTAGCTCTTTGTGCCTCTTTAGGAGCGGTGACCAAACTTGAAAAGCATATTCTGGTGTTGACCTTATGTAGGTAATAGGATGCTGACAACATCCGCCCAGGGTGGTACTACCGTCCTGACCGAGGAGCATTAAAGTGATGCCCGGAACCATCCTACACTCATCATGTCAGTATTGCTGGTCTTACTTCCCGTCTCATCAAAACGGGTCTACCGGGCTAGTCCTGCCATCTTAGAAGCACCACACACCTAATCATACCTTGCTTATTATTATTACTCTTTCACATACATACTCTTGTCAGTTCCTATCAGCTCTAACATTTATAAGCATCATCATGACAGTGTCCGTCAAATCAGTGGCCCCTAGTTCCAGGCATCATAAGGTGCTCAGAATCTCCGGGTTTCAGCCTGACTCTACTGTCAATGAGAGGGAGGGCTCTAGCAGTAGTAGTACCGGCCCCTCCCA
>JAYMFT010094184.1:3702-13938 GCA_038088735.1 Panulirus argus | reverse complement strand
TCACTTTCTCAAAAATTTGTAAATACTTTCCCTGTCTGTTTTTCCCAATTTCTCAACTCTCTATATTTCAATTAGGGTCCGGCCTTGATGTGGACTTTTGTCAGTGACTGGAGCCTTCAACATTAAAAAAAAAAAAATCTCGTGGCAAACAGACATCCTCAACGTGACAGCATAAAGTGTATACTACAGGAACACATTTACGACAACATATCGAAAGGATGACAAGGTCGTGCGAGGTATTGTGGCCAGAAACTGCAAAGCGATTGATGAAGACAAGGATATCAGTCTGAAAATATACTACAACAATCTGAAAACATGCTCGCTCGTAATGAACAACAATATGGTCGGTCGCTCTGGAAGTTTTAATCGTTCCGATGTGGTATATGAGTACCGTTGCAATATTGGGGACTGTCAGCCCCACCACATAAACTACACTGGACATATAACCTGCACCCTGAGGCGCCGCCTCTCGCTCCACTTACAAGAAAGTGGAATCAAACATCATCAACATAAGCACAGAACGAGACTGACGAGGGATATTATAGTGAATAACACTAAAATCATTACCTGTTGCAGTGATCAGAAGAGCATATTATAGTGAATAACACTAAAATCATTACCTGTTGCAGTGATCAGAAGAGCACACAGATATTAAAAGCCATTCACATTAGAAAGAAAGCACTTGTCATCAACATCCAGACGAACATGACCACCGCCATACAGCTTTTTGATGGCCCGCCAATAGGACGTAGACCTACTGCCGTTTTATGACGGATGGGACACGTCATTGACCGGCCACAAGCTACTGAGTCCGCCATTTCTGGACAGCAGGAACGCGGCACTGACCAGCACGGTCCTGGGTTACGAAGTTCAAAGAGAATCAGACGAGACCGAACTGACCTCAACTGCACATCCGGTCTGTTTAGTGTATTCATTGACGGACTTTCTATATTCCTACCTCATTTAATATTGTTCTTTGTTTCCTCAACTGTAACTTTAACTATATTCTTACACTTATACTTGATCGCTGTTTCCCGCTTTAGCAATTTAGCGCCTGGAAATAGATGAAGAAAGACCCATCCATTCACATACAAACATATATACATACATGCACATATATGCACAATACATACATATACATACCAACATATACATGTATACGTACATATACGTACACATGCATATACACATATACACATGTACATATTCATGCTCGCTCCCCTTCATCAATTCCTGACGCCACCCTGCTCCACAGGATACAGCCTCGCCACTCCCTGCGTCAGCGAGATAGCGCCAGGAAACAGACGAAAAAGGCCCCATTCGCTCACACTCAGTCTCCAGCTGTCATGTGTAATGCACCGAAACCACAGCTCCCTATCCACATCCAGGCCCCACAGACTTTTCCATGTTTTCCCCCGGACGCCTCACATGCCCTGGTTCAGTCCATTGACTGACTTCCATTTGCCTCCATGTCCACTTCCAGATATCTAAAACACTTCACTTCCTCCAATTTTTCTCCATTCAGACTCACATCTCAACTAAACTGTCCCTCAACCCTGCTAAACATAATAACCTTGTTTTTATTAACATTTCCTCTCAACTTCCTCCTTTCACATGCTCTTCTAAACTCAGTCATCAGCTGCAGTTTCTCACTAGAATCTGCCACCAGTGCTGTATCATCAGTAAACAACTGACTTACTTTCCAAGGAACCTCATCTTCCACTGTTGCATACTTGCCCCTCTCTCTACAAGACTTTTGCATTTACCTCCCTAACCACCCCATCCATAAACACATTAAACAGCCATGGTGACATCACACGCTCTTCATTGTAAGTACCCCCCAAACGCCTTTCTTTCCTCGTTCACTAACAACCTCACTTCTTCGTCCAACCGCTCACTGCCCTTTCTAAATTGCCCACTTTTCACCTTACGCATGCCACATGCATCTCTCGCACATGCCAGCACTGCTTACCTGTATACCTCCCTTTCGTTACCCACTCCCTTTGCTTTATTTATTCTCACCTTTTGCCATTCTATACTCAATCTCTCCTGGTGTTTCTTCACACAAGTCTATATTCCAAGCTCACTTACTCTCACCACTCTCTTTTCACCCATGAAGTTTCCTCTTTTCCGAAAACGTTTACATATCTTCACCCTCGCCTCCACAAGGAATGATCACACATCCCACCAGCTGCCCTTCTCTGCAAATTCACATCCAAAAGTCTCTCTTTTACATGCCTGGCAAGTAGTATGTAAACCAATGATATTTATGATAATTCTCAAGTCACAATTGCGTCTCAATTCAAGACTGCAAAACAAACACCACAAACTGACAACTATGTAATAAGAAAACGTACTGCGAAAACACCACTCACAAGTACAGACCCCAAACCATACACACACACAAACCAATTTGTACAATCGTT
Organism: Panulirus argus; assembly: GCA_038088735.1. NCBI lineage: Eukaryota > Metazoa > Arthropoda > Malacostraca > Decapoda > Palinuridae > Panulirus > Panulirus argus. Next base: position 11,512 of record JAYMFT010094184.1, on the reverse strand, counting down.
CTGTACGAACGAAGCCGGCTAGTATCCATACAACCCTTCTGTACAAACACCGCTTCATAGTATCTATATAACATATCTATACACAGACCAACAACAATACAAACTTAGGACAATCGAGACAAAAGCCTAGCTCTCCCCAGCTGGACCTCGCCTGGACCGACACTGTTGCAAGGTTCCTCGTCTTCTTTTGTGGGATTTATTGCCTCAGGACCCCACACGGGGTCGCTGGCCCAGCCCTTATTTCATTTCCTCTGGCGTGTGTGTGTGTGTGTGTGTGTGGGACTAGGATGACCCAGAAAATGTCACTTTACTCATTTGACATTTCATGAAAGGAGTTGTCATTCAGTTTGTCTCTTTCCATAACCACTTCATTGAGATTATAAAGATGCATAACAGTGCGAGAAACTTGCAGTTTACACATTTTTTTTGTATTCTACATTTAGAGTAAAATCTACGTCACTACACACCAGCATTGAAATTAATGATTGCAATGATGAAAATGTAATGTCGAGTTCTGGGGCAATAAACGCAGAGTGTTGGTGACCAGTGGACCTGTCGGCTGTCAACGCTTAACTTGACCAGCGCACAAAACACCCAGCGAAGACTTGCCACAGTACACAAGGTTTCCTTCTCTTCTGTCTTTTTCTTCCTCTAATGAAATCTATAATGTCGGTGTCCTTTCCTCACTCTGTTTATCTTACGTCCACACACACACACACACACACACCCACTCTCTCTCCCTCTTTCTCTCTCTCCCTCGTCAAACTATTTCCAATACAATTAGCCGTTGTGTAATCACCCAACATGTTGGTATGAAAGCCACGCAATTTCAGGATTTTAGCAACGCGTCAGCTGCACCAGGAGGTTGATGGAAAAGTTTTGATTGATGACAGTGTTCACGCTTCGCGCGGCATATTTTATGCCAAGGGTAATGTACCCCTGGGCTATGGTACACTGCTGTACGTGAGCATAACCTAAAGGCACTTCAGAGGACGGTACAGGTACTCAGTATGGCTTTGTTTCAGAGTACTTCTGAGTCTTGGATTCTAGCATAGGTACAGGATAAATGTTTTACACTCAGACTGTACCGTAGGTTTAGAGAATATGTTTACACTCACTCTGTACCGTGGGTTTAGGGTAAATGTTTTACACTCAGACTGTAGCATAGGTTCAGGGTAAATGTTTTACACTCAGACTGTAGCATAAGTTCGGAGTAAATGTTTTACACTCACACTGTAGCATACGTTCAGGGTAAATGTTTTACACGCACACTGTAGCATAGGTTCAGAGTAAATGTTTTACATTCAGACTGTACCGTTGGTTTAGGGTAAATGTTTTACACTCAGACTGTAGCATAGATTCAGAGTAAATGTTTACACACACAGTAGCTTAGGTTTAGGGTAAATGTTTTACACTCAGACTGTACCCTAGGTTCTGAGTAAATGTTTACACACAGACTTTTGCATAGGTTCAGAGTGAATGTTTTACACTCAGACTGTAGCCTAAGTTTAGGGTAAATGTTTTACACTCAGACTGTAGCATAGGTTCAGGATAAATGTTTTACACTCAGACTAGCAAAGGTTCTCGGTAAATGTTTACGCTCAGACTCTAGCTTTGGTTCTGGGTAGTGCAAATCAGCGCAGACATGTTTAACCTAAAATTGCTGGGCGAACCACCAGTTTCCTCCTCTTATATATTCCTTGGAGATATTACTGTCCAGGTTTCCAGTTCTGGGAAAAGCCTACCAATGAAGTCTCGTCTTAATGTGGAGTCATCCGTTCTAGTCCTGTCTTTACCAGAGAAACTGCCAATTTTTGCACAGTAATTGTGCAAGTAGAGCACAGTGTGCAGAAAAGCGAAGACAGTAAAACGTCGAAGAAGTAACTCCAGCCAAGGTACACAGGACCTGCATCACGGTAAAATGAGGGTACATAAACAGTACAGGAAGCGGATGAAAAGGAATGAATCTCTGAAGCGTTCCCCCCTCTCTCTCTCTCTACACTTTCGGTTCACCAGCAACATAATCATCACGGCCGCTTCTTCACCTAACCCAGTGTCCAGTCTGTGTCCCAACCGCGACACAGTTCTCCTCCAAAGAGACATAGTTGTGGTCCTCTCTGGCAGCTGGACACGCGTCTCAATTCTCTTTAGCTTTCCGTCATAAAGTCTAAGTTAATATTCTTTTCAAGTACTTCGACTTACTCCCACATTCTTCCTAATCTCCCCGTTCAAATCCGACTGCTCAGTACGCCGCTCTCCTTCCACAGCTTCGAGTGGACCCAGTGGTGTCTGTTGCTGTTTAAATTCTTTTTTGTATTTGTGTTCCTTTTGTATTCTTGTGATTAAGCAAGTCGCACGTCTTTGTACCCAGACGCTTCACTTGCTTTGCCACTCACCTCTCACCAGGATGCAGTTCGGGTCACCCATGCACAGGAACGACCACCACCAACTCTTCCTCCTCCTACTCCTGCAGCCCTTACATTGCACTGCTCCTCGCTGGCACATGACCTGCGGTTTAGTACGTATAGGGTGTGTATGTACACCTCGTCTATAAGGGAGGACTTGCGAGACTAGGAAAATTTGCGTGACTAGGGGATTTGCGTGACTCGACAACTCGACGTCATTCGAGGACTTGCGTAACTCAAGGATTTGTATGACTCGAGGATTTCTTTGTTCTGGACTTAGCCGTCTGTCGCGTCCTCTTCTCTGGCTTTTGCAAAGTTTATTCTCTGTAACGATTTCCCTTCCGTTGTGGAATACCAGGAGGTGCGGCGGATGGCGTAGTTATGTACTAGCAACGTTCAGACGTTGAAGAACGAATGGTGATGTTGATTAAGGCTTGAAATGAATGCTGTAGTGTCCCGGGCTCGTGTCATGTTTCCGAGGCTGCTTCGTGTCAAAGTCTGAATGATATATAAGAAGTAATATAAAGTGGAAGTAATGTAAGGCTTGGAAAGGGTTCTTCAGTAAGACACAGTGAAGAACCCATCGTAATCGGTGTGCGTGTGTGAGGTCCTTCCCTCTAGCTGATGCAGAAAACGAGAATTTCGAAGTCCTTGATTGTTTTCGTAAATGTGTAAGTAAACATAAGTAAACTGAAAGTTCGTTTCTTGGGGAATGAGGTGTGAGATCTCCAGTGTGGCATCTGGCCAGGGACCAGAACCTATGCACAAAGATTTGGTATATGGAATTAAAGTTCACTGAGGTCAACAATACGAATTGAGAAGAGTTAAAAGTGTCATGAGAGTTGATGTTGAATTAGCAGCAACTGAGAGTGGAATGAACTACAGGCGGTTCGAAGGAACACTAATAATCCATTTCCTGTGTGCAGACGTGGAATCTTGGGTGTCCTGAGTACTGACTGGCGGGGGAAAGACTGAGATAACAAATCCACACGATAGTATAGCGATCAAACGAAGAAACAAGTGGGAAAAAGTCAGTCGACATCATCATGGATAAAGTCAGTAGATGATAAAGACATTTGAGATGTTTGCAAAGTCACGAAAAGCAAGTGGGAGATGATGAGACGGTGTGGACCCGTTTGTAGGAAAAGTAGATGGCGAGACGGACCACGTAAGAACCAGTGAATAGGATGATCAGGTCGAGGAGGGTGACAAGGGGGGAGATGTTGCCATGGTGATGACTTGAGAGACGCTGATGGTGTCTCGAGGTGTAAGGAGCCAGCGAGGCTTCGTATACTGTCTTAGCCTGGCGGGTGTGGAATGTAAACAGGTTTAGAAACACACTCAGGAAATGAGCCAGTCCATTCCTCGCTCTGTTATATTGATCTAAAGAAAATGGCAGGACCTTATGCTCTTGGACCATCGATTATAAACGGGAATAGAGTGCTAAGGATATTGGAAATTTAAGACAATGGGTGTGTATAGCAGTCAACAGTCTTGTGAATAATTTAGATACAATTTTGAGTTTAGGGTGAGATTTCTAATTCAAAGTTACCTAATTTCTGATCACCGCGTTGTGATGTACCACCTGCTTGTACAGAGTAAGATTAATCATTGTCCCGTCGGCTGAGCATCACACGATTGATCAGAACGATCAGGTCTCGACCTAGACCACAGCTCAGGGCTTTGTAGCAGCAATGAAAATGGAGTAATATGGACCCATCCCTGAGAGCGAAAATGTCGTACTCTGGTTCACTCACCTTCGTTTCCTCTTCTACGATCGCGTTTCTTGTTGGTATCATCTCTTTTTGAGGCAACCTGATGGTAAACGGTAGACTTGGAAAGACTCGGGGGCCAAAATCCAGTACTGAATTGAAATCTTAAGGTGACGAATAGACTCGAATACCATAAAAAAATATCCAGGTCTCTCCATCTGACTGATGTGATCGCCTTAGTCGCAATCGTATCAACAAATCAATAAACTTATAAAAAAAAAAGAAGTTCTGGAGAATGGTCCGACTGCACATGTTCAGTATGACGAAGGATCTGAATCTATACCGGAGTGTTAGCCTGTACTTTAGCACACTCGTCCCTATCCGACAAACACTCCTTCACCCCATTTATATTCCTCTCCATTTATTCCTCCGTGGCTCGCCTTCCCCTTACATAAAGTCACACTTTCCACTGGTTATAAACACTGCGGCCTCTATGAGGTTCGGGCGTATACATAGATCTATATATACACGCCAGTTTACGCCAAGTACTCACTTATCGGCCGACCCCAAGAGGGTGAATGAGTATCTGGGTCGGCTGACAGCTGGCCACACTCAGAGGAACGGAATCTCCAGCTGTTTTGATCCGTAGGTAATGACGCTAACAATAGCTCCTCTGATTCGTGGGTAATGGCGCTAACAATAGCTTCTGTGATCCGTGGGTAATGACGCTAACATTAGCTCCTGTGATTCGTAGGCAAGGACGCTAACATTAGCTTCTGTGATCCGTGGGCAAGGACGCTAACATTAGCTCTTGTGATCGGTTGGTAACGACGGTAGCCACTACGTAACAAAGGTTCGTAACATTCTCATTCGTTGGTTGTGTACTCAGCCCCAATTTCACTGCACCCAGTTTATCAGAATCGTATATTATTCATTCCTACGGTTCTTTATTTCACATCAAGGTCCTGCGGACTACACCTGAGTGTCACGTAATGGTTTGCGACTTACCATTCCAAGCCTCACTGTCATCGACTTCTCACAGTCACGCTTTACAATGCAGAATACCACATCCTCCGAGCCTTCTTGTGTGTCGGCCTCGTCTGCTCTCCGTACGGTGTGCTGGGTCGCTCACCACCCCTTGAGCTCAGTCACTTGACATTTCGTCAGACCAGCCAGCACCCTGCCTTAGGGGAGGGGGGGGGGTGTAAGCGTTTATTTTCCTTCAACATTTTCCTCTGCGACTCCTGTACCTTCGGCCTCAATCCTTTCGTCACCCGGGTATCAAGATATATACATTATGTTCCACTGGTCGCCGCCGCCCCCTGCCCCCCCCCTCTCTCTCTCTCTCTCTCTCGACGCCCCAAGTGATATTCTCGAAAGATAAACGCGAGTTTATAGTCTCAGTCGCATTTACATTTATATTGGATGCCGTGACGAGACAAAAATGTTCGGTGTGATTGTGAAGCCTCGCACAAACTCGCGCGACTGCCCCCATCTCTCTCTCTCTCTCTCTCTCTCTCTCTCTTGCTCGAGTGATGCGGTTACGTCCAAACATCTATAGCCTATCGCTCTCACCTCCGTCATCTGTTGAACGAGAGTGATGGCAATGTTTGGGTTCCTTCAGTACGCTCGATGAAGGATTTATTCTACAAGATTTCGTGATCTGTTTATAAACTCTCTTAGAGATGGATTATCTGTTATCGTAATCTCATTTAAACGTTCTGATATTCCAAGTCTTTTTGGGGGGCAGAGTTCTGGTATACTTGTCTGTCTCTCTCCTATCTTGTGTGAAGAGGGGGGAGCCGGCCACCTCGTTAGTGATCAACGCATTTGCATCGTGTGACGTCAGGTGACGTTTTCACTCGGAGATGGACGGATGTCGTTAAGTTAGACTCAGAAGCAGGCCCGCCGAGCCACTAGGACGTCGGGTCTTCATTCTGGTGAGAGCGCGGTGAGAGCCGCTGACCATCCACAATGTGAGAGCGACAAGGTGTCCCTCTCCCACTCACTCTCTCTCTCTCTCATTCCACTTGATAACAGAAATTGCCTCTCTCTCGCGCGCCCCCCTCGCACCGCACTTGATGCATGGCTCAATACGCCCGTAAATAAACCAAACGTGTTCGGGTCCCATACCCTAGCGTCAGGGATGCTTTATTCCCTAAGGGAGGGCAGAGGAGCAACACCTCCCTCCACCTCAGGCAGGTGTTCCTCGCTACTTCACTTCTGCTGTGGGAGGAAAAATCCAGCCTTGTCTGTGATGAAGACACTATTCTCAATGACGGGATGTTAGGACAACATCCTGGGTTGAGAGGACAAGTATTCCACATTCTGCGTTAGATGTCTCCGTGTTTTATCTCAGTGTGTATAATATGAGTACATTCTAGACCACGAAACACATAAAAAGGGGAGACAAATCGAGATATCCAATAAATCGAGACGGAGTCTGTCTCTATTTGTTTCCAGTTTCATAAACTAATAACGTCTCTTGGAAGGGCAGCTGCTGGCACTGACAGTGTGAAGGTATTACATTCTTTTTCAACACTTATAACTTTAATGGAGAAAAAGATATATGTATGGAGAGGGAGGCAGAGCACGTTGGTGGAATAATGGAGATTTGAGAATTTTGTAGTCGGGAGGAAATGCAATATGGAAAAGATTAAATATGTGAGATTGGAGGCAATGGATGTATGATATATAGAAGGTCCTGAACTGAGAGATATAAATGAAGATTTCGGGAGAAAAGTGAATGAAAATTTATGAGGTTAGTTAGCTATATTGAAAGGAAGCTGTGTCGAAGGGGTTGGAGCTGCATAGATGTATGTACAACACAGACCCAGGGTACAAGCAAGGTGGTCTGGCCTTAACTGATATAGATGCAGTTCTCTTGAAAACAGCAGAAGAAAAGGACAGCAAAGCAAAGGCTCTCTCTCCCAACCATGCACTCCCTCCGGCAACACGCCGGACGGGAAACAGGTAGGAAAAATACCCTGCAGGACTATTACATTAGAAAGAAATTTTTATAAGAAAGTCAACAGGTAGAATGAACGTGAATATGTCATGCATCCAATCCCCAATGACATGTGTCCTTTCACTCTTTGATTTAAAGACAATAGTAAGGATAAACTTTAAGCTCCAGCCTTGCGACTTACCACGTCTATATTACTCCTAATGTGGAAGGATTATACAGTAATTCCTTCTTGATCCGTTAAAGCAGGTGACATGAGTTAATAGATGTTGGTATGTTACAGCAGCTTGGCCAGGGTGAGGTAAATCGTTGAGAATGTGGCATAATATACCACGCATCAATAATGTTGTGGTAAAGAAATGTTTCGTGCAATCCAGATTAACTTGGTGATCTCTTCTAGGTTTCCGCGCTCTCTTCTCGTTGGAAGCAATGATGCGAAAGTAAAGAAGTTTTCTCTATCGACATTATTGGATCCTTTAAGTATACTGAACCATTCTGTCGACTTGTCTCTTGCTTAACGAGAACAAATACAAATCTCGCGGTCTGTCCTCTCATCCTTTGTTATGTAAGGAAGGGATCAATTTAGTCGCTCTTCGCAGTATTCCTTCCATTAGGAGCCAAAGTGTATTACATAACTCTGGGAGAATGATGGTGACACAATATATATATATATATATATATATATATATATATATATATATATATATATATATATATATATATATATA
>JAYMFT010094173.1:0-13939 GCA_038088735.1 Panulirus argus | reverse complement strand
ATATATATATATATATATATATATATATATATATATATATATATATATATACAGGTATAAATATATAAAAAACCTTGGTACCAGATGTTACATGCTCAGCAAGTATCTGTAAAGATGATGTCTTTAAAGTTATGTCATTGCTGTTCAAGAGTGGTATAAATTAAGATTTAATGTTAAATGTTTAAAATCCAAGATTGGAATTTTTCACTATACTGATTTCACTATCAAGACTCTTAATTAGAGTAACAGAATTTGTGCAGTTTTTTAACTGTCTCTTTAATGACTGCCATACCTCATAAATGAAAGGTACAAGCTGCTGAGAAGGAGAGAGAAGAATGAGAGTTGCCTCTGCAGTTATACACAAGGAAGAAAGGTAAAATATAGATGGACAAAGAATAAAGACATCAAGGAATGTAGAGGTAAGAGAAGCAGTATCAGATATTCTTAACTCCTCACCCATTGATATGGGGTAGATCAATTGCAGCCAGCCTCTCTGCTCCAACTTATTCTAAATTTATTATATCCAGTGTGCTAAGGAAAAATAAAAATTTTCATATTACTACAACACACCTTAAATACACACTTTGCACACAAATTAGACTGTCTAGTAAGACTTAGGATCTTCTGTATGGGACCAACATTCACCTTTGGCATCCTGGTACGTTATTCCTCTGTCCTTCAATAGTGCACTTGATATCTATCCAACTCTATTACAGTATACCTTTTCTTGTATTTTTGACAAAAATGCTATAGATATTCATTATCACTCCATCATCTCACTAATGTTCTTCATGGCCCTCCCATCATAATAGGCATTTATCAGTGTATGAGAAATATTCATATTTTTTCAGTTACATTCTTTATTTGTTCTCATATATCTAGGCATTGTGGTTAATTTATTAATCCGTATTGCTCATAATTTCAACCCTTCTCAACTAAAGGAAACTAAGATGTCACATCCATGTATAACAGTTGGACAGGGAAAATGCATACTATTAAATTCATTAATCAAAGCTCACAGTGCTCACTTAGTTCTCCCTCATTATTCATTTTCATGTTTCCCACTACCATCCTTCTTGATCATAACTCCAAAATCCTGTACCAGAACTCATTAACCTTTTATTCTGTAATCAGGCTAATGATAAATTGTGACTGCTCACTTCTTTAAAAAACAAGAGTTTTTACCAAATATTACATCCTCTTATGCATAACATCTTGGTGACTTGCATTTCTCCCAGTTCCTCCACTGAGTTAACTAATAATACAGCATCATCTGCCTACAAAAATTATGTTAGTTTCCAGTCTTTTCCACCACAGTTCAGTTGTATCCTTTAAACATGTTAGTTTCTAGTCTTTTCCACCACAGTTCAGTTGTATCCTTTAAACAGGTAGTTGTTGGTGGGCAGCAACTGACCAGGTAGGTAAATTACCTTTTACTACCCACCTAGGTATTGGCAGAGTTAATGATGGATGAGTAGTGAGCTAACACTTAAGTGGCTGTCAAGCTGCACTCCTCTGACCCAGGGAGAGCTGCCTTTTCTTTCTGCCCCATCCACATGTGGACTACTGGCATTCTGTCCACAAATATGCAATATCTCCTTGTTTCACAAAACACTTGACAACACATAACACACAATTCATTCTTTGTAACTTCAGATTTTCCTCTGGTGGGCACTATGTGCTGCCTTTTGGCAAAATGGTAAGAGCAACAGATGGAAGAGGTAGGAAGGAGCAATAGATAGAAGTAGTAAGTAGGAACATTAGACTGGAGCATTAGATAGAAATAGTAGGAGGGAACATTAGGTCAGAGCATCACATAGAGGCAGTAGGTTGGAACATTAGGTAGACACACTGGACAGAAGTAGTCATTAGGAACATTAGGTAGGAGCCTCTGAAAACACTCCACTAGAGTTGCCCTCTGCCAGTGGCCTGTTATGGGTGAGGCACTACAGGCTAAGAAGCAACAGTGGAGTTAACCAGTTATAGAGGCTCTTTTGCTGTGGCCACCCCCTTAAGGGAGTTCCTGAAGGGAATGGGCATCAGTTATATAGAAAGATAGATAGAAGCACTCCATTTCACTCATTCCTTGTATTGCCCCATTCATGGAAACAAAGAACCATGATGGCATGACACCCAGACTTGCTTCTTTCTTTTCTTTCTTACTTGATCGCTACTTCCCATATTAGCAAGGTAGCACCAGGAACAGATGAAGAAAGGCTGCATCTTCTCACATCCATTCTCTAGCTATCATGTGTAATACACCAAAACCACAGCTCCCTAGCCACAACCAGGACCCACAGACCTTTCCATGGTTTTCCTCAACACTTCACATGCCCTAATTCAGTCCAATGACAGCATGTCGACCCATATGTCACATCGTTTCAGTTCACTCTTTCCCATGCATGCCTTTCACCCTGCTGCATGGTCAGGCTCCAGTTACTCAAAATGTTTTTCACTCAATCCTTTCAACTTTAATTTGGTCTCTCTTTTCACTTTGTTCCATCCACTTTTGACACAATCTTCTCTGTCAACCTTTCCCTTCTCTCGATATGTCCAAACCATTTTAGCACACCCTCCTCAGCTTTCTCAACCACACTCTTTATTACCACACCTCTCTCTTACCCTCTCATTTCTTACTGGATCAAATCACCTCACACCACATATTGTCCTCAAACATTTAAATTCCACCCACCTCTGCATAGTCTTATCTATAGCCCATGCCTTGCATTCACATGATAATGTTCGGATTACTATACCTTCAAACATACTCATTTTTGCCTTCCCAGATGATGATTACTCTATCCACACATTCTTTCATGGTTCCATGTGCTGCCATATTCACTCCCAGGTATCTGAAACACTTCACTTACTCCAATTTTCTTTCATTCAAACTCAGCTGGACTTACTAGCCCATATATTTTATATTACTCACTTGCACCACCATTAACACTCACATAAGCATTCTTTCTATTTTAAAGGTCCTATAATCATTCAGTTATCTTCCATGTACACCACATAGCATCAGAATTTCTCAAAGTCCTTGTCCATAAGCATCACATGCTTTTTCTAGATCCATAACTGTGGCATATGGTTTCTTTTTACTTTTTTTACACTACCAAAGTACAAAAACTTTGTTTACACATCCTCCCCTCTTCTTAAAACTTACTTGTTTACTGCATGAAACTGGTTCAGCACTTCTTTTAACACTGTGAATCATAATCCAACCAATTTTATCTTACTTTTCACAGAGGATTTATTTCTTCACAATTATCAGGATCACATTTACTTCCTTGAAAGAAGTGGAACTGTCATTACCATCAGCCTGTCAAAAGGCATATAACCTTTCCATGCTGTTATGTACACTTTCCTTATCAATACATTTGTTGTTTTACTTCCAGAACTCCACCCATTCCCCACACCATCTATGCCTTGTACTTTTTTTTTTTCTACTGTTCTCACTGTGCATTTTCATTCTTTCCTCATAACCATTCCACATTTTTCCAACATCAAATTCTCCAGAACCAATTCCTTTTTTGTAATGATCTGTCTAACAGTCCCATTTTCCTCTGTGGCAGCTTCTATGTAGGCAGCTGTCAAGCTACTCCATTCCACTTCATCCTCTCTTTGTATCATTCTATCCATATCCTGCAGTTCTTATTTTCTAGAAAGCAAAATTTAAATATAAATTCCTTGTCACTTTTTTCCTCTGCTTTTTCATTCACATTTTTCATCTAAGATTTTTGAAACAGAATGCCAATGTACAAGCAGTAAACTTTTGTTTAGCTGGAGTTAGTTAAAACTGCACTTTCATTCTGCCATCACTTTACAAGATCCCAGTTGTGGGTCTGTCATCAGTAAAAGAGTAGGAGTATTGTTATCAGTATTGCTAGAAAATATATTTATTCTACTATACATTAAGTTTCTTCTGTATACTCTTCTTTACAGTATAACTGATTATTCACATTTCATAATCCAGCAAATGTACTCCTACATGCTTGATTGGTGAGTACACTCTTTTATTTTTGTGCTGTACCACACACTTTGTCTTCACTTCACATTTTTAGCTTTATTTATAGTTCCAGGTGTATTTTCAACATTTGATGAATATAGATTATTATATAGGTCATTCATATAGAAAAATCAGTAAACCCAGCATGCCTGAGGTCCCAAGGTGTGCTGGATCAATGAAGGGTTAAGATATCACTATCACAAGATCTGAAAAGTCCCCATTTAACCCCTTTTATACACTTTGTTCCATTTGCATTAGCTCTTATTTTTTTTGAGAGAGAAAATTAATCTACACCTGTACCATGTGTATATTTGAAAATCCTAGTATGGAAAGGATGTATTTACTGTACTCTCCTAATTTTTAATGGGGTATTCTGTGCTACAGGAACTACCACAGGAGTTGAGCTAAACAAAACAATATTATGTAATGCATACCATAAACCTGTTGGAGTGTATACTCCATAAGAAAATTCAGTTGCAATGGCCTGACTTTCACCTGCTAGCCATTACGAGATATACCTCTAATTAATACATACTTACAATTTCAATCTGGGTGTAATGTTAACACAAAGGCAGCCAGGTAGAAATTTACATCAAGATAAAATCAGTAGTTCTCAAAAACATTTGTAACAGGCAAATGTCACTGCAATTTAGGGATAATCCTGTGCCTCTCCTCTAACTATAAGACATATTGGAATATGTCTGATTGGTACAGCCTGATACATAGATGCATTGTTCATATATTCATTACATTTAGCCAATGGTCTGCACTTATTTGTCACACTTTACTACTGGTCTGATGCATCCAGACACACTTCCTTCTTGTTTGTCACATTCAGCTACTTGCCTAAGATATGCTGAAACAATGCTCACTTGTTTGTTACATGTGGCCAATAGTGGCCATTTACTGATGTACTGCTTGTTTTTGAATCAGCATAACATTACATGCTAAATCTAGCATGTGGATACCTGTTAAGCGAGACATCAGTCAAAAGCAAAACTACATGTGAGGTGGCTATACAAAGCAAACATATTAAAATTGCACCGTGAAATGCAATCACCATCAGATTATGAAGAATCCCCAAGGATCACTTGAGTAGGAGCAAAAGGAGCCACATTTAAAGATGTGTAGTGTGGCAGCTCCTAGAGAACCTTGGCCCAGTTTACCTCATAGGCTGGGTAGAAGGTTTGGTTACCCATCTCAGGAATTCTAAGAGCACCCTTGTAGTACCTAATCTCTCGTCCCAACACGTACTTGTAACCTGCACACTGCAGACCCTGGAACACCTTTTAGAGAAAATTGCAAATATTAATGACATTTGTCTCATTTTTCCATTACCAGTTGTTATGATTTCATGACAGTTCAAGTACTTCACCAAGCTGCTGTAAAACACTCAGTTACTTTGTGCATCTTGAGCATAACATATTTCATGGCAGGTTCTTGTGTTTACCAAATTTGTTTGCTGCTTTGGTGTTGAAGGATGTCAGGCATAGTTGGTGAATGACGGTATACAAAAATGGTTGAGATGGTGTAAGGAGTCTTTTTGCTGTGGGATTATGTACCATGGTCATGGTTTGGTGGCTATAGTACCAAGGTGAGGGGAAATTTTATTGGGCTGGGTGAAGTGATGGTTGTGGTAGAGTGAAAGGATAATGTCTTGTGGTGATAGATAAGTATTGTGTTTGTAGTACTGTGGTAAGTTAAAGTCTTGTGGTGTTGGCTGAAGTGATGACTATGACATTATTGTTAGATGAAGTATTGCTGTGGTAATGTAATGGAATAGAATAGCATGAGTAAAGTTGCTGTATAGTTAGATGAAGTATTGTGGTGTGAGGTTGAGAGGTATCTGTGATAGTTTGGTAAGATGAATGAAGTAGCAGCTAAGTAGTATGGTTAGATTTAGTGCAGTGGTAGTTGAACTAGTAGTGAGGTTTGTTAAGCAGTGTGATAAATGAGACTGTGTGTAAGAGGAGGTAGTAGTGTGGTGGTGAGTTAGAAATTGCTGTGAAGGAGGAAACAGTGTTGTGGTGAATTAGTATAATGTATGGTCACCTAGTAAAGTGGGTAAGGAATGTTACCTGGAAGAGCTTGGCGAAGTATTGATGCCTGACTTCACCACTCATCTGGTTCACAGTGATAGGCACATGCAGTCTCACACCGATCTGAGGAGGTAGAAAGGACACTGTTGACATCTGGGATCCTCATATTTGATGCTGCCTCTCTTGCTCTGCAGGTAATTTTGTTTAACAAGGACTTCGTTACTTTATGGTAACCTACTTATTTGACATAGATTCTCTTATTTTCGAATTACTTTTTTCATACCAGCACCCACATTTTGCACTAACTCTCACTCTATTATGAATCTTTCTTTACACTGCCTTTTTTACACCAACGTTTGTACTTTGCAATGATATATTTTACCATGACTTATACAGTGACTTTCTTTATACACCAATATCTTCACTTTGATACTTACTGTGCATTGACCCCCATACAGTATTTTGCACTGATTAGACTATCTTATATCTGGTATGTAGAGTTTAGTGATGACCTGTTACTGACCTGCTTATGTTTAGCATGGTGCTGATAACCAATTATTAGCTTGCTAATGTCTAGCATTTAGAAGTTGATGGGTTTGTACTGATTGGCTTATCTCCAGCTAGAGGAGTTGGTCATGACCTAGTGTTAACCTTCCTAATCTCCAGCTTGAGAAGGCTTGTGATGACCTGGTACTGACCTGTCTAATGTCTAGAAGGTGCAGATGAGTGATCACCTGCCTAAGGAGGATCCACTCACGGCCTTCCAGATCACTCTTGAGGAACTTGACCTGTCGTCCAGTATGACTGAGGACATTTACGATATAATCGAGTGAGCGGCGGCGCTGAAAGACACCATTTCCCTCGGGCTTATCATAGGGTACTTCACCAATGTTCCAGGCATGCTCTAGCCAGAAATCTGTCCGCTTCACATGCTCTGCCTCTGTTACCTTCTCATGGTCAAATGCATGAACTTCACAGCTGAACATGTTCATGTCGCGCTCAAACTGACTGTCGACATCCTTGCCAAAACTGTATACAAGGCAGGGATCATGTGTCATCTCATACTCCTCATTGAAGCAGATATACTTGGTCTTGCGCACCTCATCTGCACACTCCTTTTCACTCTGTGGGAAAGGAACTTGCTAACTTATTTTCATCACTTAATTGCTCATTATTGCTTCCCCTACTGCTTATTTACTTATTACTATGTACCCAATGAGTAAATTAGTGTACCTCATATTACTTTAGCTGTTACTAGGTTACTTAGGATTACCTTGCCTAATATCACCTTAACCTTTTTAAATCACCTATTACTATTCATTATTACATAACCAGTTGAAAAATTACATGTTGGATAAAACAGTATGAACTCCTACTGAAGTGCGATTTCACCTACATGAATATATATATATATATATATATATATATATTTTTCATACATATTCGCCTTTTCCCGCGTTAGCGAGGTAGCGTTAAGAACAGAGGACTAAGATTTAGAGGAAAAATCCTCACTTAGCCCCTTCTCTGTTCCTTTTTGGGAAAAGCAGAAACTGGAGGAGAGGATTTCCAGCCCCCCGCTCCCTCCCTTTTAGTCGCCTTTTACGACACGCAGGGAATACGTGGGAAGTAGTCTTTCTCCCCTATCCCTATATACATATGTGTATATATATATATATATGTGTGTGTGTGTGTGTGTGTAAAGTTAAAATCACTCTTCAGTAGGAGTTCATTTATTTTTATTTAACATGTAATTTTTCAATAATTGTGGTACATGTTTCATGAGACAGTCCACCTCATCAGGTGCCAATAATTAATAAAGCTATTTAAATCCCAGCATCACAACAGGAGTCCCATCTGGTTAGAGTCTAGCCTCAGATATGTAGGTAGTAGTTGGCAAGCCGCTAATGACCGGGGAGGTATATTACCAGTACTACCCACCTGGGTATTGGAAGGGCTAGTGACATCTGCTTAATGAGCCAGCACTTCAGTTTAGCATACTTTCTTCTCTCATTTTATAGGACTTTGCAAAATCTAAACTTTCACTCTGTTTCCTTTCAGACACCATGACTTTACTTTTACTCTCATTTTACCTTCAGTGGCCTGTGCTTACACATACATCATAAAATACACCTACAATCTTCTGCAACTGCTCTTCACTACCAGCAAACAATGCAGTATCATCTGCAAACAGGCTTGTCTCTAGCCATCATATCTCACCACAATACTATGTCTTTCCACCCCTTTTTCCTTGCTTTGCTAACATCTCTCTTATCACTCCAGTTGCTTAAAGTTATTCTTCATATGCATGTTTTTTGAAAGAAATTTCAGGTGGTATAACCATTTCTGAGGCTTTTGCTCATTCTCCCATTAAAAGCATCTGTAAACAGCATCCTGAGCCTATGCTTTCTTGGCATTATTGTTTTTAATCTTCCATATTCTTATTAGTTATGACTTAATTTATATATTTTTAGGAAATAATGTTTTCATTAAGCTCTGAACAATATGTTGACTCATTCATTTACATTGTTATGCTCTTTTTATTCAATTTGCCTTGGTAATTTCCCCCATTATTGTTAGGTGCTCCAAAGGTATCTGAAATATTCACATATGTAATGTGTTTTTAAATGCTGGGTGTTAGCATACTTAGTTGATTACATAATTAATCCCTGTTATTTTAAATCACTGTACAGTCGGGGAAGAGGATTCCTCCTAGATCACAGCGAAAGCTTTAGTTCAGCTGGAGAGGAAGAGGAAGAGGATGAAGATGATGGTTTCCAAATCCTAACAGCTGAATCGTTATTCTCAACTCTATTGAACCGTGTGCGCTCACTCACTCGCAAAATGAATGCTGATGAAGTTCGAAGCGAAAGAGGTCGTCGGTCATCAAATCGTCCTACTCCAGAACCTAACACAGCACCAAGCAGTGCAGGCATTGGAGCAGCTCACTCGGCTTCATCTGGCTTTTGGTCATCTCTCTACAATTCACCAAGGGATTCACCTGCCAGGTCTAGTCCTTCTCCCAATCTGTAATTTAATTAAGATAAATTTATGAAAAATGAGGTGATGGAGGAAAAGGTGGAAAATGTAAGCATAGGACTTAACACCATACATATATCAAAAGTACACCTTACAAATCTTACCTGTAACATAACTTTTTTTTAACTAATGAGGCATTCCCTCATTTAGCTGTGTGTCAGTGTAAGTTAAAATTGCCCAGTACAGGAAGCTGTATAAACATGACTAGTTATTACTGTGACACCTTGGATAAGTAGATTTAAATAACAGTACATTTTGAAAATATTTCCTGTGTTAAATATTTTATCTTGGAACACAAATTACACTGTTACACAGTACAAAGTTATCAGCAAGACCTGCAACAATCTTGTGTAACATAAGTTTGTCAGCATGTAATGCTATATTTTCACAGGATTTCCAGGTTTTAAGAGTATATTGTGAGGATCTTTAGCATACACAGTATGACAGGCCTTGCCAACATTTTTAACTCTACGGAAAACTCGTGGCAATCAGCACATCTTAGAACCAGAGCCGTTATAGATAATGTGATAATATGTATATATTTGTAGAACATTCCTTAAGCCTTATGTTTCCCATATGCAGTTGATATATAATCAGCTCCAATAAAAAAATTAAAATGGATAATCCTAAAGTACAACAGAAGTGCAGCAAAGAGAATTCTTTTATAATAGTAATGTAATATTATGCAGTACTGTAAAAAGACACTGCAGAGTATGAATCATATAGTGAGATAGGAACAGTTATGACAGTACAAAGTTTTAAAGACAAATGTGACTATTTTACTGTAGTTAAAGAAAGTATCATGCGTATATATAGATAGTTTACATTAGTAATTTAGATCTCTGTATATTTTTCAGGCAATTAAACCTTGGTTTGAATATCTGTTAACAGATAGCTTAAAAATACTTTACACGCTTGGAAGTAATGAAATTTTTTGGATAAGAGTTGTAACAATATTTAATTTTGCCTCTGCTTTGCA
Organism: Panulirus argus; assembly: GCA_038088735.1. NCBI lineage: Eukaryota > Metazoa > Arthropoda > Malacostraca > Decapoda > Palinuridae > Panulirus > Panulirus argus. The sequence goes on along the minus strand of JAYMFT010094173.1, from coordinate 3,876 downwards.
GATAACACCCTGTTGCACCTTCATGATGTGTAGATACTTAACTATAAGAAAATATAAAAAAAGTATGAGATCCAAAAATTTCTAATGTAATATCACTGCAATAGGGATTTGTTACATTTATGATCAAAAAGAAACAAAATTTTACGTGCCTTCCTTTAGTTTCATAGAAGGTTACTAGTCTAATGCTTGAAGAATTTTAACACTCCTGAAATTTAGGAGTGTTATTATTTATCAGTCACAACATCAGGTAATATATTTCACACTAAAACTGGCTAACAAAGTCACAATTAACAGGAGGATCTCCGAGACAATGTCACGTAGTAGCCTTGGGCGGGATGATGACACATTAGGGGGGCTCACCTCACCATTGTGGACACGCAGTGTTTCCCGAGACACCTCTGATGCTGACACACTGTTCTCGGAAGCTTCAACACCATTTGGTACACTGCCAAGAGGTACGGAGTAAACAGCCTTATCCTCCCAGGATTAAGAGAGTCAGTCACTGGCAACACCATGCTGTTTTTTATCTTAGATTAACATCTCTGAAATATGACTCAGCAAGGTAAACAGTTTCAGATCAGCTAATATTCTTGCTGGTTTGATGTGTCATTGATGTAAATACAGTATGTATGCCTTGACAAATATGTTTTGATGAGTCAAATTTCATTTATGTTTTAATTAAATTTGCAGCAGCTGCTTCTTTTTTATTTTGCTTACAAGCTCATTAATTTAACTCTCCAGTTTTGTATAACAGCTTGAGTTGTATTCAAAGAGTTTTTTCAGTAACAATAAATCTGTTTCATATCATGACAGCAACAGACAATTAGAAGCAACATCTAGACTACTCAGTGGCTTAAAAATGGAAAAAGGGTAAGTGATCAAGTGATCAGCTTCAGGTTTTTTTAAAGTGCAATAGTGGTGTTCTTTCTCCAGCTCTGTTCATTCTCCTCTTGCGTGACCTACCATAACCTCAGGCAAACCTCAACATGAAGGTCCTTTTGTATGCGTAAAACCTCACATTCGCATCAAAACCCTGACACCACAATAGCACCAACAAACATACAACACCGCATTACACAATTGGAACAATGGCTTACCTAGAACAGAATGTCTACATATCCACATAAGCCATTAGACACTGTTTTAATACCAGACAGACACAAATTCTGCTCACACCCTCAAGTCACTTTGAGTGGAGAGTCTTTCCCACTGATCAAAATGCCATCCATTCCAGGCATTACATCTGACATTCACAACTTCCATACCATTAACATCATCCTAAAAGCAAAAACAAACTAAATGCCTGTACAACAGTAACTGGTTCTGGATTTGGACAAGAAAAAGAATCCCTCAGCATACTACACAAACATTTCTTTCACTCTTTAAACTATGCTCCACCTGTATGGTCTTCCAACTTTCAAAAAACAGATAATAAACCTGTAAACCACACAAAATAGTAGTCAGGACAATAATTGGCTGCTGAAGAAACACAAACACTCAGCATATTCACAGTACAAGATCCTCACGGTACAGTCCCACAACATGCTTGGCTCTCGATTCTCTGCGACAGCACTAGATCCCACCCTCCTAAACTATGCTGTATCTAACTAGTTACCAAAGCCCTAAATAGAAGTAAAAATCTGATCGCTGTCTCACATATCAGCAACCTCTGTTCACAGATCCCCCACCCCCAATAAATATAACACTGACAAAATACACACACTGAAATAACCAAACACCCCCTAAACAACCAACCTCCCAAATCAGTTTTAAACTTTAACCCACCAGACATACACCCATTAGAAACCATGCTCTCCAGACAAATATAAATCACCCTCTTCCAATTACCCTCTGAACATTACCTATTACTGCAATACTACAAACACTGTCTCAGCATATTCCAAGACCCTTGCTGCACTCCATGCAACTACTGTAAAGAAAACACTAAGTCCTTGCTACTCAGTTGGCCTGCGCTCTGCATACATACACACACACATATCAACAACACTTTATGACCTGTGGTCCCAACCAGTGGATCCAGCTTCCTGATTGCTGCTGGAGCCTTATAAGGTTAGAAGGGACTCCTATTGCATCAAGTAAGTTATAATTATATACATTTATACATATATATTTGCTGTTTCCCGTGTTAGTAAGGCAGTTTCAAGAACAGATGACTGAGCCTTAGAGGGGAAACTTGGGCCCCTTCTCTGTTCCTTCTGGAAGAGTAAAACAGGAGGGAAGGATTTAAAGCTCCCCTGCTCCCACCCCTTTTAGTCGCCTTCTATGAAATGCAGGGAATAAGTGGGCAATATTCTTTCTTCTCTATCCCCAGGGATAATATATATATATATAAGTTTGAGGACAGTATGCAGTATGACATGGTTTGATTATGTAATAAAAGGGTAAGCAAGAGGCATGGTCATAAGAAAGATATGGTTGAGAGAGCTTAAGAGGATATTCTGAAATGGTTAGCACTTTTGGAGAGATGAGAGTTTGACAGAGAGGATATATGCACCAGAAGTGGATGGGAGAAGGAGACCAAATTGGAGATGGATGGATGGAGTGAAAAATATTTTGAGCTTGGGGTCTGAACATGTAGGAGGGTGAAAGGAGTGCATGGGAAGAAAATACTGGGTACTGAAGGAGTTAAAGGGAGGGGATAAATGGAGGAGCTCAGGATCATAAGTAACACTAGGACTCAAGATGTCTCTCTCTCAGTTCTTGGTCATGGGCAGGGTTAAGGTAATTCATTGCACCAGTCATCATACTAGTCATAGGAGTAAAATTAACCTGTGTTTACTACACTGGTGTTAAAAATAAATCATGCATCAGTGAAAATGCTGCCTTCACCTTGGAAGCACTCCCCATCCTTTCTTCACACTCATCGTTCTCTTGATGAAAACATTCCACTATTTCTAGAAGCTTTCCTCGCATGCTATATATTCATAACAGAGCATCTCTTTCAACTCAGTCACAAGCTTTGAACATCTGTATAATTTATAATTACCCCATGACTCCTTTCTGAAAGGATCCTGGTGTTATCCAGGACCCTTTTTCCAGGGGCTTCTTCAGTCTAGGGGTGTATTAAACTTAGTATAAGGATAGGATGGACTTCTTTCAAGAGAGAAGTTCCTTGATGAGACTGTGCTTCCAATGATACAGCCTCAACGAGTGTAAATTTTCACTCTATCTTTAATTCTGCCAGAGCAATGAAACAAGAACTAAATAACTGTCTTCCCAACTCAGTTTCAGACTCCAGCACACTAGACATATTCTCATCCCCACAAAACTGCTAACATCATTTCAGTGTATCCCAAAACCTCTCATATCCTCAGTGCATCTACCATAACAAAGACATCAAATTCTTGCTTCTTATTAATTATCCTGGTTCTCTTTACACAAAGACACGCACAATTACTACACATTATGTCCTAGGATCCCAACCAGTGGTCGTGGTTAACATCATGAGTGCTACAGGAGCCACGTTAAAGTAGGAGGGACATCTAAGGGAGGAAGTAAGTGTGTGTGTGTGTGTGTGTGTGTGTGTATATATATATATATATTTTCATACATGCTCGCCATTTCCTGCATGAGTGAGGTAACGCCAAGAACAGATGACAAGACTTTAGAGGGAAAATTCCTCTCTTGGCTCCTTACTCTGTTCCTTCTTTTGGAAAGTAATAGGGGAAGGGAGGATTTCCAGCCACCTGCTCCCGCCCCTTTTAAGTCGCATTCTATGACACGCGGGGAATACATGGGCTGTATTCTTTTCCCCCCTGTACCCAGGGATTATATATAAATATATATATTTTTTTTTTTCATACATATTCGCCTTTTCCCGCATTAGCGAGGTAGCGTTAAGAACAGAGGACTAAG
>JAYMFT010094162.1:0-13939 GCA_038088735.1 Panulirus argus | reverse complement strand
AAAAATATATATATATATATATATATATATATATATATATATATATATATATATATCCAAAGATGGTGCCACATAAAAGATAGTATCCTTGTATAAGGATATAAAGATTGTTTAATGCTAGACGAAATGAGGTATAAAAGATTATTGGTCGAGTCTAATTGGGTCGATCTGTGAAAACGAACCTCAGCAAATCCATATGACGTCATTCACTAAGGTACCGAAGATAGAGACGAGAATGCAACATTCCCATTCTCCCCAAACATAACAATGATACTAAAGTTATGAAATTAGAGGAATAACAATTCCTTTATTTCCCCGAATCAGAGGCACTGAATGCACCATCGACTAGAGAAAATATGAAAATGTTCAGTTCAGTAACAATCTATTGCACCACATATCAGGAAATACCAGAAAGAAAATTTTACTTCGTTTTTGGCTGGTTTGGGGAGAGAAGGAGAGAGATAAACCTCCCCCAGCGAGCTATACCGTGGTCCAAAAACACCCCATGATAACAGGGTATGGAAACTCTTTTCACGTCGGCACATTCTTTTCCATTATGTCATTAGTCGTGGTGAGGGCTAAGCAAAGGTTTCCCGACCTCTTATCGACGCGATACAACAGCAATCAAAGTACCCAATTCGAGAATCTAAATCAATAATTACTTTAACGTCATTCACAAAGACTCCATATTTCATCGATAGATATTTGGGAGGAATCGGTTTTCACATTGCAGTTTCAACTTGACCTAACGACCCTGACAAGTTTTCTTCTCCAGAGAAATCAATAATCCAAGGGATACGGATTTTGCTCCGAACACTTTCCAGTTACAGTGAACATACGCAGGAGTGGAGGAGCCGACTTTCCTCAACCAGATGAGTTGCTCTTCGTGTTGCGGAATTTAGCTGAACATCTGTACGACCAAGCTGTTCTTGCAGCCTATGGCGAGACGGCACGCCGTCTTTTTCTTCGAAAGCAACCAACTTGTGATGATCTTCTGTTGTCGATTATAGGACCTTAGACGATAGCTTTTTAAGGGACTGTAACCTCATAAAACTGCAAGACTTGAATGATGAAGAAAGTGCTTAAAACTGGACCGTATACACTACAGTTGGAATTAACGTTGTTTCAATCTGGACACCGAACAGAACTAAATCCAGGTCAGAATCCTTTCAAATCCAAGTGATTATGTGACAATGCAAAATGGGATTCAGGCACTGAATGCAAATATAGATCTACGTAAAAAAAGGTTCACCCGATAAAAGACAGCGATTGCTTATCAAGAACAACCCCCCCACTTTTTTTTTTTCCACTAAATACAGTAATACGAATTCTTGTCACGGCTCTGTAGGCAATAGTGTCATTTATATCAAAGTCTCCGGATGCCAACTGCAGCGAGAAGGCGAGAGATCTGCCAGTGCCTGTTTCAAAGCAAACGACAATAGGGGTTCGAAGCCTTTGCGGGCGATGCATCAGAATCCTATGGATGGCCAGAACGTGAGGCCTCACTGTGTCCCACGAAGCAGGCGAAAATCGCTCGAATGAAAAGAAGTGAGGTTAGAGCTTCCTCACAAGCCTCACAGTCGTTATCCCGGCGTAATCTCCATCCCTTCCTTAGGTTCAGTATCACTAAACAAAGACCGAAGTCTCGGGAACCTCAGTGGAGTCGGTCGTTCAGAGCGGTTCGGATCGTCTCCATAGCGAGCTACTGGCTCATTACCCGACCTCAAGAATTTTCGCTCGCAGGAAACACGTTTAGTACATTTTGTGCCGCTTGTTATGGTACGTCCATACCCCGGGTCAGTGTGGAATGATATTAATCATGTAGGAATTTCTCTCTCTCTTGCGAGTCGGCTAACGAGTGAGTCGGTAATTCAGACGAGTATTGAAAACTGACCAGTCACCGAGCTGGTAAGGGGGATGGATGGATATGAGGCCATTAAATCAAAGCTAGGAGCACACAGAGCAGCTTGTTTTTGCTGCCCATTTTCACTGGCTATGCAACAGCAGCCAATAAACAGCAATTACACCCGTTTTCTCACTGCGGTAAAGTAGTTGAACTTTGACCTCATAGAACGGGAGGGGGGGGGGGGTAAGACCCTCCATAATAGAAAATAAAAAGTTTGGAAAGGGTAATGATGTACATGTCTTCCGAGGTCTGCACTGTAAACACAGAAACAGCACTCAGTTGTAGATATATAAATAAAACAAAAAATGATTTTAAAAACTTGTTTGCCTTGTTTACGGAAGAGAACACACACACACACACACACACATTTATATACAGATAGTTTGGTAGACAGATAGACCGACAGATAGATAGATAGATAGACAGGTAGATAGACAGATAGGTAGATAGATTTAGATATGGAAAGAAACGTTCACACATGTGTTTATTATTACTGTGGCGCCGTAACGTGGGGAAAAAAACGTTCATGGTTTACTGATCCATTTCTTGTGGTGTTCTAACGTTTAAGATGTGTATGGCCAGCTACCTGTGGGAAGCGCGGTTCGTGGCGCATAAAAGGCTTAAACTGCATTTTTGTGGACTGACTGACGTTCATTGCTCCATACGTCAGGTTTTACGACCTGAGGAATGGGTCTTCCCGTTCCTGCCTTCAGAAGTTTCGCCGAGAGACGATGAAAAGGGGCGAGAGGCCATGAGCACGCGCGATACGCGCAGATATGCAAGTTACACAGACATTCGTATTATAATCTGATGCTTAGACGATGAAGAGCGCGAGAGAGAAAAAAAAAAGTATACGTTGATACGTTGAGGTAAAAGGCGTTTTTTTTTCATACCTTTTTCAAGAATGTCACACATATTATCTGCCTTAATGAACGTTCTCTCATCAGTCCTGTTTCGCTCTAAGACTCCAAATAGTTTGACAGTGGATGTTATTTTTCTTTCTTACAGAACAACTGGCCAATGTATCAACGTCACTGAGTTAGTTTTAATTTTTGATGGCAATAGAAAACCAGTTGAAAAGCTTTTTATGTTTTTTCCCCTTTCCAGTCAAGTGTGGATTGCTTGGTCCCGACGCAAATCCATTCTTAGAGCATAAGCGTTCAGTGGCTATTACAAATGCTCGGTTAGGCAACAGTTGGAGGATGATTCGTTGGGGGGTAGTTCGAGCTCTTCGATCTTCCCCCTGAACAGTGTTTCGAGGCTTCGTTGGATATATATAGGTTATAAGGTTCATGAGATGGGGATTCGAGGTCTCAGGTTGATGGTGGTTGTTTACCCAATAGCCTTTCCCTGGTTACCCATCACAACAGGAGCGTGTGTGCTGGTGAAAAGACAAGGGAACTTCCAAGGCACAGTTAGGGAGCGAGCTTGGGGTCCGAAAGTCCCACAGACGCGCGGCATACAGGACCCCAAAATCCAAGACGCGCTTGTGCCTCCTTACTGTAGTCTACGTGAGAACTTCGTAAACAGTGGTAGTAAGTACAATGGCGACAGTAATGTTACGTTAATGCTGGCTTTGTGACGTCCGTCTCTGCAGGAAGAGAATTAGGTTATTCCCTCATTGGTGATGATGAGTGAAACTTTGGCTTCGTGAGGGGTCTTCCAGTCTCCTACTTTCATCCTGTGTCGATGGGTTCCTACTTCAGTCGCCAGGGCACGAGTTTTTTTTTTGTCTACGAGTCCCTTAAATAGTCAAACAAATCTTTCAATCATTCGGAGGATCGTTTCCATGCCTGTTGGACGGTCAAAAGACCCCTCCACTTGCAGTTGTCTTTAAATAGTATAGTTTTGTGTAATGGTTCATCATGAATCTCACTATTAAGTGTAAACTCGGCCCATAGCATAATGTTAGACTGGCAAACGTCTGGTGAGTTTGAAATTTATGAGTGTATAAGATCATGAAAATTATTAGATTTACAGTAATTATATGACTTCCTTACATAGATTCACCAAATTTAATCGAACGTAAGATTTCGCAATGTAAATCACTGGGTTTCGAGCCCACGATCGCTGTTTTTGCAAGACCAGAGTTTCACCAGTGTGCTAAGGAGGCATTTCCTAAATTGATGGTTCCCGGCAAAAGTGCAGAATAGTTAAGAGAACTTGGACGAACTACATCTTTGCTTGCAGAACAGAGAATTATTGCTTGTGATTTCAGGCTTGCGTGCCGATTTTCTTGCAGATTTTGTCTGTGTCCGTCTCCCATGATACGTCGAGTTAGTACCCGTTTGATATTTCTCTGTACTGTTGCTTCGCTTAGTAATGATTTCTGTCTGATGGAATTGATACTCCGATCTAATATCGTCTAATCTGATCATCTAAACGGATTTATTCACGATTATACATTTTATACGCAATATGTCAGTGCAAACACAGCATCATACTGACTAGGCCTTCAAGTGATGTGCTGCTTTCACATGCAAACGATACACAAATACTGACGATGCACTTACGTGAATAAAATGTTTGCAAACGCATCGAAGCCCATGGCACAATGATCAACGCTGGACATGTAAATGTTTGTTCATTTGTAAGCTTCTGTAAACACGCATTAACTGTCGCTGTTCTACAAGTCCGGGTACTTTAGAACTATGTTCATAATGTTGTTCACACATAGAAGTTCATGTTCAGTATTTGTCTCAAAGGTACTGTATCATATTCTACGCCCAAAACAGATTTTTGTGTTTTATTAGTATTATTATGACGGGTTGAGATGGGATGTTTTGGATGTAAGTTTGAGAGTTACCCGAAGAAAGTGGCGTGCCATGGGGACCTGGGAGCGAACACGGTAGCGATTGGAATCAAAATGGCTTTATAGAGTGATTTATAGGATGGGAGAGGGGTCGACTAAGGTGTGTGTGTGTGTGTGTGTGTGTTCTGATAGCTGGATAGACAGCTAGACAGACATATGAGCGAGATAGAGAGAGGGGGAGAGGGAGAGAGAGTCGGAGATGAAGCGATTATAATAGTGTTCTCTGCCACTGAAAAGAGCTTTCCCATGCAACGTGTTGTACAATTGGGAGATTAAGCGCTCCAATCCTCGCAACGAATCGTTTAAAAAAAGCTTAATGCATGAGGCATGGCCCCCGAACTTTATATACCATGCTCATTACGTTTACATCATGGAGAAAATCCCACGTTTTCTATCTCTGTCATGCATGTAATACGAACGTAGGCTTGGCTGCATTCCTACTTTCAACAATAACATTTTCTCTTTGTCTGTGTGTGTGTGTTTGTGTGTGTGCCTTTGATGGCTGTATGAATGGGCAGATATATATATCTTTTTTTTTGCGTTGTGGTTGTTATTCTATTTGCCGAAGCAATGCCGCTGTCCCAACCAGCATACGTGTAATCGTAAAATCAGTGTGTATTTGACATATCTGACATCCTCACACACACACACACACAGAGGAACGCCCTACCCACGCCGAACCACATTAGGAGAACAAGGCCACTGTGTCGATGACCCACGTACGTTGCAAACCACACTCTCCGATCGAACCCTGCCCGTCTCCCGCATCATAAACTCGGTCAGTGATGGTGATATTAAATCAAAAGGCCAACTATTTTCATATGGCAATCTCTTCATTACAATGCGCATACATTACTGAAGTTTATAAATGGCTCACACACTCGCGTTTAACACATAATCCCGGAACTCGTACAAAAACAATTGGTGGAATATTTAGAAATACGCAAAGAGTTTAAAAAAAGCTTTGTGATTCTTATGTCCTTATCAGAGATAAGGATTACGATTGTAATAAGCCAAAATTTAATGGTAAAAAGAGACAAGCACGGCTGAAAAAAAAACAAACATTAATTCTCAGTGAATGAACATGTGGAATTCGTTCGAGTGGCAAAAAAGTTAATTACTGGGGGAAAAAAAGTGATTTTTTGGTTGACTTTTTTTTATGTATTCTTAATCCTGACCTGACATTGGGGTAGGCAACGAGGCAAGGTGAGGTAGGGTTTGCAAACTGTCAAGTGTTGACCTAATTTTCAGCGAAAATGATCCCAGTGCAACGTTGTTAGTCCAGTAATTACTGAAACGAACTGCAAGTGTCATTTCATTTTGGCCTTCAATTTGATTTTGAAAAACTTTAAAAGGCGGGAAACGACCCGTGAAATTATCCGTTGTTTTATTCACTACTTTTAAAAACTTAGTTAGATTTCGATCGTGTGGGATTAGACGAGACTGTAAGAGATCGGGTTTCCCCACTGTACTAATGGGGTTCAAACACTTTGCAGTGTACCAGAAAAATTGCACGTCAGGAGCCCTGCCCACTGAAATGCCCGCGAGTAATGTTCTGTCATTATTATCCATTGATTGCCGTGGATGTGAGAAATGATTTTGACTCTCCCAGATTCCTTTCTTCTTCGTTTACATGCGCCAAATTACTCTCGTCTCTCATATAGTGAGAAATAAGTTCACGTGGTAGTTAGTAACATCCATCATTGTTTATATATAAAGAATAAAACATTTTCTTCCAAGTTACTCACTATTACTCTGTGGTTTTCTGGCCTGTGGTAGAGTGTGGAAGATTTAGTTACCTTCAGCTAAGTGAACGTGTTGGTAAATAGGAACTGATGTTAGGACTGTGTGCAGGTAATCTCTCTCACGGAAGTGGGAGAGGAGAGGAAAATAATTGCCAGATGTATTGTGAGAATTAGGACTTCTTCTTATAGATTCAGATGCTAGTCAAAGGAATTAGAACGTATAAGTAAATCAGTCTTGACTCGTTTTCACAAACATTCTAATTTCTATGAATAACATATGAATATATACGAAAATCCTAATCCTTTTAGTATAGGTGGATGCTAAACATTCTATGTACATATGTCGAGGTCTGCGTTCGGTGTGTTAGCAAACAGCGATATACAGTGAAACGCCGATAGTCGAGCGCGTCTCCGGGTTGGTAAGAGAATTGAACCCGAGAACATCTTGGCTGATTGGAAGCGCCAGACGGCGTAGGCTCAATAGGACAATATCCTGGCCTCGTGTGGTAAGGGCGCTATCTAGGCAAATGCTCTCAGCAGGGAATCAAAACGTAAAGGAAAATGAAAGCCGTGGAGCAGGAGCTACTCGGCGATGTTCATCTGAATTCAGCGTTCATAAAGTCTTTATAATAATGCCGGGTATTCGCGTATACCCGAAAACACTGGGGACTGCTTTGCCAATTCACTACTTCCGGTGGCAGCAAGTGCGGTGGTAAACGGTCGTTTGGGGAATTTAAGCTAATTGAAAACCAGATGCGCAGTCCTACGTCTCAATCAGGAGTGAATCCTGCCTCCTGCGGACGGCGGGGACGATGTGCTGCAGGCAATACGCCTTTCAGATGTCATCCGTTCCATAGCACGGGGTGGAAAAAAAAAAAAAAGCCTCGCTTTTTGAATCGGCGAAACGCATGTAAAGCTTTTTCTGCAAGAACAGCGCTGTGTTTCGGTTCGTAGGAAAAATACTGATCATGCAGATTAATTCTTATCATTATCTTATTTTTCCTTGATGATATGGATGGTGGGGCTTACGGAACACGACTGCGGCTTAAGTCTGGTGGGCCAAACTTCTGACCTGAAAATCTGACCTGTGAATCTTTGGTCCTGATTCCCTCCCACTGGAATGAACGTACGAAATAAATCCAGAAAAGTTCGAGAGGAACGAAAGAGAGAAGAAATTCTCATAAAACTCGACTTTTCTTCCCTGTTTCCTCCCTAACCCTAACCAAAAAAGGGAGGTTCAAATCACGTACTTACGTACTTCACTCATCGTTCTGTGTACTTGTCTCAAAGCTTAATTACAGGACTTGATTGTCCCAAGACAGCATTTCGACCCTAGATTCGTATTCATCATGAAAAGTATTACTTATGCTGGAACCTTAAAGCAAATGTATTCATCTCGCGTAAACAGAGAGAGGTATGAAATGGTGACGTGAGAGGGTACAATTAAGTCAAATTCATGCCAGATTAGAACTCTTTTCCTCTTCTAAGGATTACATATTTTGCGACCATCTTCTTTGCATATTCCGGGACCCACTCCCACATTTATTCCGGGTCATTCTTTCTTACTGACTCTCACGTAGCCATCACCTCTACGATAAAAGTTCTTGTTCGCATTCTGCAGTCATCCCAGCACATCATATAGGATCGAAACTTGTGTTCAAAGAATTTAGCTCTTCACTTTCTCTCTCACACACACTCTCACACACGCCTTTTCTGAATACGCAAGTGCTGAATCCGTTTTCTTCTTCACCTTTGCTTTTTCAGCGCCTCGCTACCTACCATGTGGAAAAAAAATAATGGTCTACGCATCTTCTTTCTTTCCAAATCCTCCCGTTGTGATCTGCTTTTCGTAGTTCTTTCACTAGAATTAATCACAGCCTTGCTGTAAACTGCGATGCTATGAAGACTTGGTCCCCTGTAATTCTTTTAATGATTGCTCCCGTAATTTAATGGAACTAATTATTGTCTTAGTCATGTGGCAAACGATTACTTTTACACATTGTTATGCACATTTCCCATACCCATTTCGTCATTTGTTTTATCTCCCTGTCCTCTACAAACCTCCCCCCTCCTTGTGTCTCACCTCTGGCCCTCCTCTCTCATCTTAGGAATGTTGGTGAATCTTCTGCAGTGGTTCGCGACATCCCCAAAGCATTAGCCAGGCCATGGCATAAGTTTTTGCTTCCTAAACTTCTTTCCTTTGTCTTGTCCGCTTCTCTCTGTCTCTCTCCCTTTCTCTTGACCCTTGAACACAGGTTTACGTTCTCTCCCTTTGATTCGACCCTTGGAACACAAGGGATTTATGTTCTTCCCCTTTGACTCGACCCTTCATCATAAGAGGTTTAAGTTCTCTCCCTTTGACTCGACCAATAAGCGCATGTGACTTGAGTTTTCTCCCTTTGCCCTTAGCTTCCCTCCCTTTTTACCTGATTAATTTTACCCTAAGATCTATCTTCCTTCTTCTCCTCACCTCCTTCATTACCTCTCAGTATTTCCCCTTTAAAATCCACTTCCTTCTTAGTATTCCTTTCATTAATTGTAACATATCATTTCCTCCACATTACCCTTGATTTCCTCTCCCTTTTAACAACCACACCAAATCCTTCCTCAGCTTATTCTATCTCCTTAGCCTCAGCTTCTCCTTAACTTGCGCGAGAAGAGTCTTCAACTTATATCATTTCTTCTCCTGACGCTCACAGTCTCATCCTTCAACCCCTCAGGTCCTGTACTCAAGTCGTCTAAAACAATGTCCATACGGTCAGTTATCTTCACTGCACCTGACTCTTCACTCTCCGCAATCTAAGGTAGTCAAGTCACACACAATATTCTTATTACTCCTCGGGGTTCCCTTAAAACTCCCTCTTCCTCCACCTGCCACAACTTTTCCCTGGCCTTCCCCTGGCGGCCGTCACTCGCTTCCTCAATACAAAATAAAGTTAGACGCGGCCAAAGTTTGCGTTTCGCGGATACAGTCATCCAGGTTTATTCGGGAGAACAACTTGTTTTGTGTGTTTTGCCAAGCAAGGTGTCCCAGTCCTAGGGCATGGAAGATTTGATTTGGGTTTATTCTTAAAGCAAGTATAGTATCTTTACTGTACGCAGAGTGGTTGAGAGGAAATATCTTTCTTCGAATACGTATGGTAAGACTTTGTATCAGGCAGGGTCAGCGCAGAGAGCTTACAGCATATATTACTTGTGTTGATAAATTGATATCCATTAGCGCGACAAAGAAGGGGAAATGATCATCAAGGACATAGTTTCTCGCAGTGCTGAATCATTGGAGTGTTCAGCTAGGTACTGTGGTATGTATCACAGTAGTGATGGCATCTGTTCAAATATATATAACTAGAGTTAAGATATTAACTCGCTGGCACATTTACGATATATTTCTAGCAACTTGCTTACCTCCCTTGCCTGCCAGGTGTTATGAATGGATTGCTCTGTTTCGGGGGAAAAATGTTGAAATCATATTCTTACCAAACGCAGACTTTTTAAGAAATCTTGCAAATTCGGTTCTTGTATATTTATGTCTTGCCAAATGGTTGTGGAGGAAGGTGTCGACTGGGGTGGAGCCATCTGCATTATCATCCTGCCTCCATTAATAATATTGGGTAGGGAGGAGACTTTTCGCTTTGCTATCCTGTCTCCCTCTATGGTAGTGGATGGGGAGGAGACTTCACCTTTACTATCCTGTCTCCATTTACATACACTGGGAATAAAGAACTCTATATCACTGTTCGCCACGTCCTCCGGCAGATAACTTCTTCATAGACCATCAGATCATCAACAGGTAACAACCTGTCCTTGCTATGAAATGTCCTCCAGCAGATAACCTCGTCATAGACCACCAGGTCTTCCGTCATCTGTCCTTCCCATGTACTGTCCTCCAGCACATAACCTCGTCAAAGACTATCAAGTCTTTTCTCATACGTCCTCTTCCAGATATAGAAAACTTCGACACTGTTGTGTCAGCAGAACTAGAGGAATTCGGTGGAAAGTTCGGTGTCTGTGGTCGGCTTGCGAACACCAATGCTGGGCCATCAATATTTTGCGTTGGCCATAGCCATAAACCAACACTATTTTGATTGTGTAAGGTATAGGATTACTCGGAGCTCTTCAGTTCTATTTTCCTGAAGGTGAAAATAGGTAGAGGGAAAGACGAAAGAAGGCAAACGAGATTTTTTTTCACAAACTCTCTCTAGCCTAGTTATCAGTGCAGGATTGCCAAACATGTAACCCAGCTACAAAGTTGGCAACAGTGGAGGCCCAGATAGGCTCATGTGCTAGTTGACGGCCAGCCAGTGTACCCACACCCCTGCTCGTTGTTATGAAATTAATTATTTGTATTTGTCTCTGGCTTGTTACGTTATTTAAGTTAAAGCTGAAATATTTCGGGTTCGTGTGACAGCACGGGGGATGGATGGATATATAGATAGATAGATAGATAGATAGAGAGAGAGCATTACTAAACCTTTTTTCTCGTACGAGTCTTCACGTACTTATTGTTGTCACAAGCTTACGTAATGTAGTTCTTTTAGCTTTTAACCTTTCCATTATTAAAAGGTAAAGGGCCAGTAACTGCCTGGCTCACTCTAGAGCTTTCCCGCCTTACACTCGTATTTGTCTGGTTAACGATTTTTTTCTTTTCTCTCTTTCGCTCTCGACCGCGGCTGGTCTGCTGTTCCTTCTTTATTTTGTCTTTAATGAATACAGGATAGTAGAGCGAGAGGGCTCCTCCCCGCCCACCACTGTAGACAACGACAGGATCGCAAAGCAGAAGGCTCCTCCCCCACCCACCACTTCAGGTGCCCGCCTCTTCGCCTGTCCAGTAGAAAATGAAGGCTAGATGTCTTCCTTATTCATGACTGTGTTCTAGAAATACTCGTGTTATATCACAGGAATAACATCTCGGCGATATAAGCAGAGAGTCAGCGTTCGCTGTAAGAATTACAGAAGAATGAAGCTTTGCAGAGTCAGCAGTCAGGTTCATCTCTTTTGAGCTATTGCAAGAGTACCGAAGGAATCGTCCATTTTCTCTTACTTGGACGCGAAAGAGTACGCAGTGAATTGTTCCATTTAACAATCCTTCGATACTGGAGCGACCCGTGGCTCTGTACGGTGATGGGTTACCAATATTATATTGCCCGTGGAATTCGGTTTCAGCTCTCGTTCCGACAGCACGAATAAACGCTCACTGTGAAAAGGAAAACAAGCATCGTGATGGATGTGTTCGTAGAAGATATACGTCAACGGGACGTATATGAAAAAAAAATAACAGTACATGTGAACAAATTTAGTGTCGTTCCATTAATGTGGTCATTTATGAATGGCATAGATTAGACATTAGTTATGATAATTATGGAA
Organism: Panulirus argus; assembly: GCA_038088735.1. NCBI lineage: Eukaryota > Metazoa > Arthropoda > Malacostraca > Decapoda > Palinuridae > Panulirus > Panulirus argus. The sequence goes on along the minus strand of JAYMFT010094162.1, from coordinate 2,112 downwards.
GGATTTAAGGGATTTCGAATCGGTCTGAGAGCAATTATTATAATTTCACAAAACGAATTGGCTCCGATTTTCTTCAGGTATTACTTCCGTCCTCTCCTGAAAGAGGGAGGTTAGTGCAACCTGTGGAGCCGAGTGGCCCGTGATCAATATAAGGGATCGAATCCCGTAATAAATGATCGAAAATCTAAGGTATTGGTCAAGATGAAGCACTCGCTGAATGAGTAAGAAAGTATCAAATGGTCTGTGGCATCGACATTGCCTTCAGAGGCAGGTTTCCAAAATAGGCTTCGATTTCTTGTTAACCACTTGAGCACGATGGTTCCACCATTGAGCAGACGACGGTACGATGATGCTCGACTACGACGGTGAGGATCGTTGAGCACGACCCCACGATCCTTGATCACGAAAATGCTTTCTTTACGTTCCATGAGTTACGATGACGCAACCCTCGACTTCTCCAAACAGCGAAGCTCTGGTATTTCTCTTCTTTCTCTTGTCTTTCCCCTCTTCCTTCTCTTCTTCCATTCGTCTTTTCCTGTTCCTTCTCTTCTTTCTTTTGTCTTTCCCTTCTCCTTCTCTTCTTCCATTTGTCTTTCCCTTCTCCTTCTCTTCTTTCATTTGTCTTTTCCTGTTCCTTCTCTTCTTTCTTTTGTCTTTCCCTTCTCCTGTAACCCAAGTACCTTCAGGATAAAGGTCGAAAAGCACTTTTTTTTTCTTATTATTAACCACTTTCCTTTCATCCCAGACGACTGTTAACTTGGCTATATTTTTGCCTCTTTCCCTACTTATTTACTGTCTAGGGAAAAAAAAAAAACTGAAATGCACACACAAAAGATCCGTTGCAGCATTGAAATATAGAGATATGAAAATAATTGAATATTCTAATACACTTACGACAAAGATAGCCTTGTTATAGATATACATGTAAGAAGTAATCATAAATATAATGAAGTATATCATACAGGAGTGTTATAATGAAAATACATGAAAGTCAATAATGATATCAGACAATTATGTCATTATACTTTAGATAACTCGACAAAGTAATCATAAATATGATGAAGCGTGTCATACAGCAGTGCGAAAACGATAGATCAGAAAACTCACGGATGATATCAGGCGAAAGGATCATCATACTTTTTATAACTCGACAAAGAATTTCCTGAAAATCCTGGACAATAGAGTAATGCAAACTGGACGCCCGCCCCCCTTGTTGTTGGCGAGATAGCTCTTGTCCTGTCGTAGGGTAGACAATGAAAACTGCGAACTCGGTATTTTGTATTTCCAATAGAAAAACCGGGCGAAGGGGAAAATGCTTGGAAGAGCTTATGAAGCCGTGCACGCGAGAAGAAATTCTTGTGACCTGATAGAAATTGAACTGTCCCTAACTTCGATGTGAGCCGTCTGTAATATATATGGGTTCATGAATAACTTACCATCCTAACCAGAATGAGGAACAGAAAAAAAACGAGGCTCTTTTATCTAACGTGGCTGTTTTAGAAGTCACAAGGCTAGCTAGTTAGTTGCACGAGGCCCTCATCTCTCATTCCTCATTTCATCTTGCTGCGTCCCTTAACCCCCACTCATTATTTGCTTTAACTTCGCCCGTTGTCCGCTCTCAATACGTCCTCGCGAGTCTCTCGGTTCCTGTAACTGTTTGCTTCCATTTCGTCCTCCTGGAAGCCCTTAACTTCCCTCTTGTTTGCTTCCATTTCGTCCTCCTGGAAGCCCTTAACTTCCCTCTTGTTTGCATTTCACTTCGTCTTCCCATAGCACCCCTCATTGTTTGTTTACACTTCGTCACTCCCCCCCTCCCTCCCCTCCCCCACTCACAAGCTCTTCTCCCCTTCTCTAGTCTTTCATCGACTCCTTTCACCTTCATTGGTTACCTCCATTCTCCTCGGCGCTGCCCTTCACTTATCGTCATCTATCTTCCTTTTCTTTCTCCGTTCACCCTTGTTCCTCTCCATTTACGCCCTGTTCCCCCGTCGTCTCCCTTACTCCACTTTCAGCGAGTTGATTCTCCTTAAACCTTCGGCGGACTTCTGCCTTGAACTCTCGTCCCATCCTCCATAAAGCATCATCCCCTCTCTCTCTCTCTCTCTCTCTCTC
>JAYMFT010094151.1:0-13939 GCA_038088735.1 Panulirus argus | reverse complement strand
TTATTATTATTATTATTATTATTATTATTATTATTATTATTATCATTATTATTATCATTATTATTATTATTATCATTGTTATTATTATTTCCATTATTCACCCGGGTTTATTGTTCCATTTACCTCATCTTTTTAGCTTCTAGCTTCCATAGGTTTTCGTAAATCTTGCTATTCCAGGGAAACTCTTATTTCAAAACATCGTGAGTCTTCACTCGAACTCAGCGACTGTGGTTATTCAAAATCACATCAGACAGGCGATAGAAAGAAAAAAGGGGGGGAGGGGTGAGAGAGAATTCTAAGCTCTATGAACATGCAAAGAGGACCCTAGTGCATTCAGTCTGTGTAGGTTTTCGAGAGTCATGAGTACTCGGGAGGAGGAGGCGGCGGCACTGGGAACACCGGCCACCACTATACGGAAGACACGACCGGAGGAACCTTGACGTCCTGGCCCTGCAGGAGCTGAGACGACCTAGGCGTGTCCTGCACCAGGAAGTTTGGTTCGTCTGTAAATCAGAGCTTTGCCAAACGCACGCACACACACACACACACATTCTGGAAACAAAAAGTGAAAAAAAAGGAGGGGAAAAAAATGTGTGAAATATGTACTTTATTTTATCATTATCTTGTCATTATTCATTTATTGTTATATCTAACTCTGGGTTTAATCATCTTATTCGCTATTTCTAAACAGCGTATGTCGTGGGTAATTAACTCGTCGTCTCAATTACCACGGTAAAAATTCAACTTAATGACATGGAGAGTACTTTATACTAACGTTCTTTTTCGTTTCCTTTCGTATTAGTAATTCTTATCTCGTTTTTACTTAATCCTTGAGCAGTTATCTCCCAAGAGGGTCTCAAAATTGCATACCCCGTTATGCTATTCTAGTTGGTGACCCCTCTCTCGACCCGGCCCCGTGAGAAGGTTGCCCGAAGCGTGCAACAGAAACATCCGAGACCGAGTTCGGATGGAAGTCAAACCCTCTCGAACCCTCCTTCTGATGCTAGGGATGATTTGGTCGACGAGTTACACAGGAGGACTGGTTGTGCCAGAGAGACGTAAGGACAGGGAGTTGTAGTCATAAATGTAAGAGGGACCTTTGACCAGCCGGGACCTGGTGAATCTACTCAGAGAGGTCCCTTTGCTTAAGGTCATCTGCGTATCATCGATTGTTATTAAAAATAATTAACAAATGATGTATATTGCACACACACACACACACACACACACACACACACACACACAAGACTAGTTCTCCCAGAGTGGTATAACCTTAGGAAAACTTTCCGAATGCAAATCACAAGACTACGAATCATCTGGTATGGTTTGATATCAGCGATCTAACCATACCCTTAAGTCATAAGACACAGGATGAGGCAAGTTCTGTCTGCCTTATATGATAACGGAATATGCAAAGTATAGACCAGTGAGTTCACAGTCGTGTTGAATAGATTCGGGACATGTTTCGCGAAGAAACTGGTAGACGAACACCACCCAAATATCAAGCGAGAAGACCTCACCCTACCGGAGCTCTATCACGACCTGTTGGAGTCTCAGCATCTCCTCCGTTCAACCTTCGAAAGTCGTCGGATCCCCGAGGGAATATTTACGTTCTCTGTTTTGTTTGTAAGTTTTGCTATCATGTGCTCCTCCCCGTGTCGCATGTGGCTTCCCGCTTCAGCAATCATGTCGTTTGCTCGTCTGGGATAACTCGTCTCAGCAGTTATATCGTTTGCTTGCCTGATATCATGATGCCCGAGTGGGGGGACCCGCCTCAACAGGGCTGGTCTTGAGACTGCAGGGAAGAGGTGAGGCAAGCACCTCCAGACGGGCGTATCATTATTATACACGCCGGGGTAAAAGTGAATTCCCCTGTAACCTTGCCTGAGCCAACCTGAGAGCCACTGACCCCAGCGATCATACCCAGGAGGGGATAAGGTAGGTCAGTGTACCGTAATACAGGTCGAAGGTCGCGGAGAGTAGTCCGCCCACAACACCGCCTTAAACGAGCGAAGGTGAGAGACGGGGCGAGGCAGGTCACGGTTGGTCAACCGGGATAAGGAGAACATGACCAGCCAGCGCAGCTGTAGTAGGCCATGGTGGAGGCTGGCACGTGAAACTAGCGTTCAGAGATCCAGTTACACCCACTGCCGAAGGGGAAATCAGTGGATGATATACGTTTCTCGTAAGACATGATGCGACTTTTACTGTAGTATTCTGAAGCCTTTGATTGCGACAACGTATCTAATTGCCTCGGCATTTTTCTTTGTCTGGGGCTTCAGTCGGATGAGGGTAATATAGTGCCGGGACGGACCTGACGATACCGGCAGAGCACTGATGTGAGTCGCGACACCAAGGCATCAGGTGTCCTTGCGTCGATGGAGGAGGAGCCTCTTAGCAAGTGGCTTCGGGTCGTCCCCTGTTGCCCCGTGGTCTTCAGCCCCCACCCCCCCCTCAGCCACTTCTTAAACTACCCGTGATATTCATCGCTGATATTACACCCTCAAGGATTTCTGAGTGAGGGGAGACCACCACTCCTCAACATATTCTGAAAATATATGTCGATGACAAACGGCACTGCATCGAGAGAAGGCTCGGCTCCATCTTGGATGCTTTATCGTGAGGTGTCATCTGAGTCTTGTCCCGAACTGGCTAGGGAAATGAGGGTTGGACCAAGAAAACGTTACTCTCTGGAATTGTGATGTGGCAGAGAGTTCAGACGAGGGCCACCTGAGGCAGTGGGTGAGGGTCGGACGCCAGAGTTGCGATAGGAATTCCATGCTATTTTAGGAGGGTCCTTAGCGGTACGGGACGGACTGCATTGCCCCCCGCGACTGAGGGAATGGTGCCCGGTAGCAGCAACGTCTTATCTCTTGAAATGGATGTCACAGAGGAGAGACTGGAGGATCCTGTCTGCACCAGATGGAAAGGATATAAAGTAAATTTAGTGTTGGAACCAAAATTCAAATTAGTTTAGAGCAGATTGTAACTGGATACTTGTGTTAACATTCAGCTCTCACTATACATATTATTCCTGAATATCCCAGTAGTTCACCAGTCGTATGAAGCCCGAACATTTACATGATCCATTCTCCTTGTGAGTCCCAAGTATTTAGATGATTCATTGTCCATATGAATACTGAATATTCACAGCCGACATAAACGCCTCTTATCCTATCAGCACGAATTTTACGATTTTGATGAATGTTTTGCATCATTCTTTATCATGACCCGTGACGCAGGTGTAATTACCAGTGGCCCTGCATGATATAGTACGCCCACGGTACTTCATCTGCCCCTAAGACAATGGAGCCCACGTGTGCGTGTTACTCTGGCCGTAAAGCATTGCGCCATCTTGATAACCATCGGTGGTGATACAGCACAAAACAGGTGGGGGTGATTCAGCTGTTGTTTGCAGATGACACGGCTCTAGTGGCAGCCCTAAGAGAGAGAGATTTCAGAAACTGTAAAGTTGGTTCAGCTTCATGTATATGAATGATGGAGTATATCATATGAAGCAAGTTTCAGAGGTGTGCTGAGAACTCCTTGTATTCCAAGCAAGTTATATATGGGCACCGAGAGCCCTCTGTATTCCTACCATACTACGATAAAAAAATATGAGATGGAATTACGTGAAAAGGATTTATTTAGTTTCAAAGAGCTGATCTTACATTGGAGGACGTCAAGATGCTCAAATTTGTCTATGAAAACAAGAGGATTTCAAATATACCCCCAAACACCGCAAAATATACGGCATAAATGTCAAGGTTGTGTAATGTTGTAACCTTTGACATGAGAAAACAAAAGAACATTCTTTAGAAAACGGAAAAGAAAAAGATGATAATCAATTTTCGAAAATTTGTGGTCCATGGAAGCTGGAGCGTATATTATAATCTTTGCCAGCATGTCTCAGGATCTCACCTTGCAGCACAACCCTGTCTGTATCAGTGACGCACAGGCCTGGAACTCCATATATCGTTTATACCCATATCTTAATATATCTCCGGTCACCGAGGGTCAGGCCGGGCCAGGCGAGGGTGCTACAAGACCCCTCCAGACACAGGGAGAAGTATTTCATGCATCGGTGGTCGTTAGAGGCGGCTTCTTCTCCAGTGCTCAACCAAGCGTCGTTAAAAAATGCAACAGAATGCCTGGTTCATTTCTGGCGCTGTCACAATTTCACAACTCGATTCCGTAATCTCAAAAAAAAAAAAAAAGAGAAACATGTATGCTGTTATGCCAGTAGAAATTCATTCCAAAAAATCATTTTTCTCACCGGTCGTATGGGAATACTCCCTGGCTAAATGTAATGACTTCTCTGTACCTCAGAGTCAACTTATTTCTACCTTTCCCCGAAACCAGCGACAGATGTATAGCGTCATTCACCAAGAAATAATATACGTCGGTCCTGTGAGCAAAATCTTTTATGGAAGACGAGACTCCTTCGTTAGACTCCGGCCCCTTCGTGAGGGTGATGCCTGAACGGATCTCTGTCGTCACACTCAGCTGACGAAGAGGCTGAGGTCCTCTGGAGCGGAATATACTCTCAAGTAGATATACCTCTCTCTCTCTCTCTCTCTCTCTCTCTCTCTCTCTCTCTCTCTCTCTCTCTCTCTCTCTCTCTCTCTCAATGAACCACAAGACCGACTTAATATCAAAATAACTTTAAAGCTGAGAGCTGATATAATCCATGCCACGTCTTATTACGATTAACATCACGTGAAAGTGACAGGAAAAGAGTCCTTTAATAATGTAATCGTCTTGGGCCATGCGTGTAGATGGGAGGAAAAACCCCCAAAGAGCCCTTCGAGTGATTAGGACCAATATGTCCCTCTGCCTCTTTCACCAGTTTTTACTGTTATTTCTCAACCATTTCTGCTCGTTCCCTGCACGAATCATAGGGCAATTGTCCGGATCGTGTTGCACTGTTTGCTTATCTGTCGTAAAGCTACATTTTTACAGCCCTTTTTCCCCGTCCTGCCTGAGGTTACCTTTTTCTCCTTCGTCCATACAGAAGTATCGTCTCTCACCTTAGCTTACAAGGACACCTGGTATAATATATATATATATTTTTTTTTCTTCTGGTAAAGTCTCTTTGTCGAGCCTTTGTTCAGTACACATACACTCCCCTCTCACCAGCCTCTCACGTCGTTACATTGGCTCTATTCCAAGCTCTAGTATCCTTTCATGCGATGTTTACTGAGTTTTCAGGTATACTTAAACATGTTATGTACACAGAGCTGCGTAATTCGGTCTTTTGGAATTACCGAAATTCTGCTCTCGGTGTTCCTGGCCAAATCTCAGATGAGCTTCTTATGTCCGATTCCAGTTTCGTTTAGCATTGCCGATATCTATCGTTTAGATGTAGCCGGATGTGTAAATGATTTATTCGTTATAAAGCATCTTTTTTTTGTTTTGTTTTGTTTTTACGCTAGGTATAAATGTTGGGTGTATCACAGTGCTAAAAATAAGATGGCTTTAGTCAAGACTCATCCCCTGTTCCCTTTCCACAGCCTTGCTTATGCTATCACCACATCTTCATATTCATTTTCCTTGGGTCGCTGAACCATAAAATGCTACACAGCTCTGGAGGAACTTAAAGCTGAAATATTTAATCATTTCTCTAAATCTGCTGAAGAAGAAAAGAATACATATATGTGTTTGTGTGTGTATGTGTGTGTGTGTGTGTGTGTGTGCGTGTTGGAAAAATAGTTAATATTGTAATGTTCTCGTTTGTCTATTGATAACGACTTCTGAATAATGTTGACCCAGGTAGATATATCTTGTTAATGTACTTTTCACAATCACCTCTGAAGAAAGGCCTTAACTATCTCCCATAATCTCCAACCTCTTTCTTATCTCTCATCTCCTTCTCGCCAAGCTCTTCAGCCACGAGACTCCGCTCCCGCAAGGGGTTTAACCTTTTGTAAAAGTAGATTTGGCAACGCTCTTCCAAAAGTGGATTAATAGAACACTCGGGGGGAGAGATGGTGCGAACACCCTTTGTTGTCTGGTGGCACTGAATGAGAAGATTAGAATCTCCAGGTCTTTACCTGAAAAGAAGAAGAATAGGATGATGATGTCTTCACCGACCCCTTCCTTTGTTTTTGAGAGGTGTGAGCTGCGTTCTGGCGATGAGAGAGGGGTGGGGTCAGTGGCTGCCATTGCTGTGAACCTCATAAATCAGGACAAGAAAGAGAGGGAACTCTGGGACGCTATGGGAGGAGGAAAAGGTTTATATATATATATTACGAGGGAGAGAAGCAAAAATGCCCAGTGCTTGTACCATTTCATTCACGGAGGATTATTGCCCTGTGACATATCGACTATACTCAAACTCATATTGCCATTTAGATATACCAGTTATTCTGTGTATAATGATCATTTTTGCATCATATTCCGCTTTGCCAAGAAACAGGAAAAGCTAGTGTGTGTGTGTGTGTGTGGGTGTGTGTGAATCAAGGATTATCATCTTGCCTTCCTCTTCTCCGGGAATATTTCCCATGTGGTTCACTCCCTCAAACATTTTACACCATTTTATTCTGCCTCAGATAACGTCCTCGACATCTGATATATTGTATATTACTTTCCCTCTGAATGGTGTTGCCAGCAGCTTTGTCCTCTGTATGTGCTGGTTCTATGTTCTTATTTTCCAGGCTGGTTCCAGTCTCGTTCTGCAGCTAGGCTCCGCCCCTCTTTTCCACTAACCTGTTCTAAGCCTGGATCCATATTCATTATGCAGTTCAGCTTGACTTCTTTCTTTCCATCTTTCCTAGAGCCATCATCCTTTCCCAGCCTAACTCTAAATTCCTTTCTCAGGATAGCTCATTGCCTTTTGTTAGCCTTGCTATACATACATTTCCAGCCTATTCCTGTCTGTCACCTATCCCTTGCAGCTCAACGACATTTTTCCTTCGGAAAAAAGTTTGCCATTTCGGATCATGATCGATCACTCTCGCATACCGTATGATCTTCACTATCCGAGGATAAGAACATGAGTTTTTTTTTCTTTGCTGGACCTGAGGAATCGCTATTCATATCAAACCATCAGTGAATCTCTCATCTCTCAGCTCCGACCGTCTCGGGTGCTTACTCCTTAGGAGCGTAAACATCTCCTTCGGCAGCAACACACAAAGTCAGTCGAGAAATGGGGTCGCCTAACCAGGTCACTTTCTCAGTCAGTCGCTTGCCCCAGACGCAGGAGGGGTCGATGATACTCGACTGACCTACCGTGCTGCATTGGCCTGAACTTTCCCCGTTGTGCAAGTGCGACCCCTCCTCAGTGCAGCTCCTAGAGGGCCCGACCAGTCGCGCCTAACAACGCCTCCTGGCCCTGCCTCAACTTCCCACAACTCCTGATTAATTTAGACAGCTCTTCTCAAACCTTCGTTACTCGTTATCCAGAAACTGTAGATGAAATGGACTCAAAATCACCGTAAACAGGAGTGTAGGTAGGAGAAGTCAGTAATGAAATGGTACCACGACTATATTGGAAGATTCTTGGGGTGACTTGGTAGCCACATAGTAAACAAGCCCCTCTTCGTCGCATTCACCTGAGCGTCTCGTTCACACTTGAACGACTGCAGTCATGGAGACTGTCATCTCACGCGGGACATAACGGACTAGGTGGTTGCATATGATACTGAGAGTGTAAAGACAATTTCTCTATAACTGACAAGAGAGAAAGGAAGAGAATGTAGACGATGAAGACTTGCGGAGATGATGTCCATGAAATGCACTGTGACTTTATGTATATCTCTCCTTCACTCCTACTATGCCATCCTGTCCCTTTTCGTTAATATTCTCACTGGTTTTAAGGCACCTCTGTACTTTTTTATATTCATCACCCTTGATACCCACAACTAACACGTTCTCTTTAGAACTTATGTAAATCACTTCTTTATTTTCTTTCTCATTTTTTTCTAATGTTCTTACAACATTTCTCAGAAGTAAACTTGTATGAAGGTTAGTTCATAGTCATGAGAGCTGGAGATCCCTGTCTGACAAGTAAGCCTTCTCCAGAAATAGCTTTCAGAGTAGCATGTTCCTTGGCACTTTTCTATTTTTATGGGTATAACTAGTAACACCCCAAGGTTAAGCTTTTTCGAAACTCTTGGGCCGATCTGACAAGTAACCTTTACATATGTATATATTAGCGAGCACTTCAAGTATTGGGAAATATATTCGCCCCCTGACAAAGTGCTCCGTGATGAAAAGTTCAGTGTCCTCTCTGATTCGGCAGGATAATGCCACTAGAAAAAGAGAATGATGATATTGTAATGCCTTTTATTGCAAAGCAGGTATCACGTCAGTGGTGTCAGGCATATGGCTTCCAGCGAGGGCTCATGTGATGTAGATAATAACATTGGTTTCAGGTGCATGAAATCCAGCATAACAGTTGTCTTAACCGTGGCTACAGCCCCAAGTACACTGTTCTTGCCTTAGTGATTCAGAGTTGAACATCGATTTGTAGATATGATTGATAGGAATACCAGATAGCATATATATATATATATATATATATATATATATATATATATATATATATAATTTCTTTCGAGACCAAAGAGCCAGCGTTTTGGTTGTAAAGCTCTTTGAAACGGAATCGATGACTTACGTAAGAATTAGATATTATTTTCACCTGTCCATCAAGGCACATTCCAGTACTTTTGAACGTATGACTCGGCAATTTTAAGACACTGGGACAAAGGTAGTGGACAGTGGATACTTCTTTATCCATCACTACGTTCAGTATAACTGCAAAGACTGACTAGAACATACTCGAATTCTTCTGAAGGAAGTTGCAACTTGTTCTTAAATTCTTAAGTGGGACACACACGGCTTTAAGTCTCTCAGGCCCACAGTTCTCACCATGAGACAATCTCCTGAGTTAGCATCATCCTCACGAGAGCTTCTGAGAAGAGAGTTCCCCCACATGACAAAAAAATATACCAGCCTCTCCTACCCCGTCGTCAACCGTTAGGGGTTTATAATTCTCATAACTTGAGTTCCATGAATTAGATATCATTCTATGACTAGAATCATCGCCAGCCAGTTTAGACGCCAGAGAATTTTTCTTCTTTTTCAGCTTGTCATGGACCAAATCCCTATTGTTGTTTGATATTGTGTGAGGGCGGCATTCGACGAAGGCATGTCCAGGGGAGTAGGGGGATGTTGAAAACTGATAAGGGGGTATATCTTGAGTCTGTTGTATGAGGACGATTCTCTTTTAATGGAAAAACGAGAGACATATGAGAAAAAAGGTTGTTTAAAGATTAATCTTTTGTCATTACTAAGTCCTCTGCTCATTTACAGTGTGGATCAGATTCATAACAAACTCTCAAGTCGTTCATGCACATCCTAAACCCATGTCCAGTGTACCAGTGAAACATGGTCTTCTGCACTCTCACCAACAGTTCTTAATATTTTCACCTTACACACAAAAAGTTGCTTCGTCAAGAGACGCCAACTTCTCCAGTCACACTACATTTATACACAGAATGCTTTCTAAAGCATTACTCTACCATACACATCCGAGAATTCTTCTCTCAAACCGTTTTACCTCTCTGCATCTGTCTATCTCCTCCGGTGTCTGACTCTGCTCCTTCTTGTACCTTCTTCTTCACTAATACACATGTTTTTGAGTGATCTGTCACCTTCTCAATGGTGTACGTGGACACACCATGGAGACGTTTATCCATGCTCCTACCTAGTGATTTTTCACGCCATATAGTCAACTCATATCCTCCTGATACCATCTATACTATGCAGGTTGTTTATCTCTACATCCTTCATTTCTAACTCATTCTTGCCCATGTATACTTGGATCTCACATCCATACATCAGAGGTGGGATAAATGCTCCTCAATGCAAGCTTCTTGCACGCTCGTACTTCGTTTATCTTTTCCATTCACCAAAGACTTCAGCGTCTATACAATTCTTCCCTTTTACATGACCCCGCTCGCAACACCAGTTTGCCCACAGCAACCCCTGAGGCAACTTTATTCTCAAATACCACAACTGAGAGAAGTGATAGGATTAGACAGTCGTGTTAAAAGTGTGAGGTGTCTTTAGCAGATTAAAAAAGGAGTTGGATCACAAGATATGAATGAATGACATGAGCTTCTCTAAGGGAATTCAAGCTTCAAGGTATACTTTTACAAATAAATTTAGAGAGTTAGCAGAGCTTACAAGCTTGACGAGTCCCATGGAATGTGTGATTCAACCTTTTGTGACTCGAGCGGGAGGACGGATGCGTGACTCGGCGCTAATAGAAGGTCCAGATGATCACGAGATGTGTGAACTGACTTTCGAGGATCGGATGTGAAACAAGGAGCGTGTGCCGAGCGAGGGAAGAGAGGACGTCAGACTGGGGATCCATCGGTGGCAAAGAAGAGGACAACAAGTTGCAAGAGGATGGTGATCAAGTATTCCCTCGTACACACGATGGAAACTTGTGAGATTAGCAGCAGTTTGGACGGCTCTCGTTAAGTGACCGGTATATCACCAGGTGGTGACTAGAGTTTTAATAAGATATTTCGTTAATATTGATTGTGATAATAAGCTTCGTCGACTCATTAAGCCTTGGAATAATTACGTGTTAAGATCTTTCTTGATTAGTAGAGAAATTTCCTTCCTGGATTAAGTTTTATGGCTGTTGTCTCAAAGCTTTTTGAGTGGCGTGTCGCCAAACTGTCCTTCTCCTCCAGCTAAATGGGATGAAATACTTTCAGCATGAATAAAGCTTTCATTATGGTAGTACTCAACGTAGGCAAACACGTGTAAGATACACTTTCAAGTACTCCTGGACAGGAAAGGTGATACAAATTCCTTTTTTTCCTGGAAACTGGAAAGCCCTTGACTAAAACCACGTACCATCTGGGAGTCAAGTTCTCGCGTAAGACTAGTGGTACCAACGCGTACCACTGGCTGGAAAACACTGACCTCGAGTGTACACGAGTGAGGAGAATGGCAGAGGAGGCGAGAGAAGAGCGAGGGCGAGGAGGAAGGACTGGGGTCGGGGAGCATTCGTTGATAGAGGAGGTGTCAGGCGAGGGAGAAGAGTGCCATACGACGGTGTACGAGGTTCCCCATGAGTCACTCCTTCTGGTTACTTGGAGGCGAAACATTTCATAGAAATGGATTAGATTAATCTTTTCTAGGCAAAGGTGCTATCAGCACCCTAATATACATCAGTACCACATATGTTTATACAATGCAGTAACATCCTTTCCTAACAGAAGCTTCAAGCCAGATCTAATCTCTCTCTTAGTCACGTTAGCCTTCCGGGTCTCTCCTCTCTTCTCTTCTCTTCTCTTGACGGTGATCCCAGCAAGTGCTCTTTCCAGACCGCTCCATGGCTGGCCTCTCCCCCGCGGGTCGCGGTGTCAAGGTGGGCAGCAATGATATATAATGCGTTTTGATCTCAGGACGCTGAGCACAGTCTCTGCACTAGGATTATTGAGAAGACTTGTGTGCTGTTTCGGCTGGTACAAGAATACCACTCAAAAAAAAAAAAGAGATCCTTGCCTAAAATAGATCCAACGAAATAGCTGAGTCGTATCCATAATGCCGAGAAAACTGAAGGCAAGAACTAGGAATATATTCTTTTTCAACTAGCTTCGACAAAGACGGCTCAAGCCTAGTTGAGAGGGATGAATTTCTACCTCTTGCTCTCAGTTTTCCTTTCTACCTTTTTACCCTCTTGAAACAGTAATCAAGAATGATTACAAGAGCCTATATAAGAGTTGGAAGGCTAATTCAATCAGTCAGTTTTGTAACAGTAATCAGACTTGACTTAAACAAAGTCCACGCAGTAATCACTGACACCTTATTCCAGTACGAGAAGAAAGATGTAAATCATTTCCATTATGACGAACTTAAAATGTTTCATTTCGATAATAGATAACGTAAAGATATTGTCGCACATGATTTCTGCCATACAGTACAAAATTAGTAAGATTAGACTGAGTGAACTAAAAAGTATTATTGACCCAATGTCTCTTCGAATACAGTTCATATCATATTTCAGTAAACATGATGATCCTATGGTTCATTGGAATCTAAGTTTTTCATACGTATAGTAACGAGTTATATACATGAACAAGCAAATTACACCAAGCTAGTGTAATGTCGCAAGGGGCAGAGGAAACAAAGACACTGAAGTCATTCCTGTTTAAGGTTAATATCTGGGAGGAGGGCGGTTTGCCAGCATGGTGCTGGGGCATTTAGGATACCCAAATAGAAGAACTGGTAAGTCCTGTTGGTATAGCGTTGGCCCCGGTACGTAGAAGACGGTGACGACTCTAAACTGGTACTGGCGTGTTAGATGTGGTATCACGCCGCGATGGTATGGTGTTGTTGAAACTGGTATGCCGTAATGTAGAGTGATATATTGATATGCCATTTCGGTATGCGATGTTATTGGTAAGCGGTATACCGCGGTGATATGCTGGTGTTTCTGGTACCCGACGTTCGTCAGTTTTGAGTACGTAATTTTCGTTCTGGCGTTGCGTAACACAGTGTTAGCGTTGTGTTGTTTGGGTTGGGTGTGTGTGTGTGGTTGTGGAACCAGTCTGTGGAGTGGGGTGTTGGATTAACTGTGTGTGTGTGTGTTGCAGATATTCTGCAATCCGTTGGTGACAGAGGAAACACGCGAGCAATGATGGGAGATCCGGTCCAGCTTTGTTGCAAGGAGTGAGCGTCGGTACTGACTCTGGTCGAAAGAATGACTTAGCAAAATGGTTGGGTATCTGAGGGGCGGTGTTTTTTTTTTTCTTTCTCTCCATAAGTATAACTGGATAGCTCACTGGTTGAGTGAATCCGTGTTTCTTCCAGTGATTGAGTCATTGGTTGGCTTGGGTATTCCGATGACTTCTCTTTTCTTTTCTGTGTGTGTGTGTGTGTGTGTGTGTGGTTGCTTTTTAGACTAGATGATGAGCAAAGATGACTGTAGCTGCCTGCCTGTCTACCTGTCTGTCTCGTTGCCCGAATGGTTAAAACACTTTCCTGTCTGCGTTGTGTTTGGATGATCGATCAAGCTGGGCATGTTCCAGACTAAGTGGCTGCTCTTCGCTGGATGACGGAAATCGAATTTTTGAGTGACTTAAAGCTTTTCTTATATCTTTCTAACTACATTGTTAGAGGGATTGATAAATAGCTAATTTCCTGTTCCTAATTGTGCTGATAATCTACTTCCATTTGAATGATCACGGACGCCTGTATAATTTGTAAGATATTTTACTATTAGACAAAAGATCGATTATCATTAAAGTCTCCTTGGGCGTCACATTCAACCGAGATTAGCTAATCACTTTTCAGATCTCGGAAAAGGCTTGTTCAGGTTAAGATATACAGTAATATTTTACGGAAAAGATATTGACGTTTAGATGCGTAACCATAAATCCACAAGTGCTCACTGGCTCACTGGAACCTCAGCGTGACAATGTCGATATTGGGCAACTCTTTCCTAGGCTGTGTGGAAGCCAGTCATCCAGAGTACACAGAAGGAGCCCAAAGACGAAAAGCATCAGAAGACTTATAGAGAAATACTTCTACAGGATGAGGAACAAGCAAGGGAGATGAAACTCTTGATTGCAAAGGTTATTAAAGGCTTCAAGAAGCTGTGTGATAGAATACAGAAAGGCCTTGTGTGTATCAAATTCCCTCCTTCTGTAAAGGTAGAAGTCATTTTATACTCACACACACACGAGTGAATATGACAACAATAGTTTGATGGGGCTGTCTTTGCAGAGAGGAAGATATAGTGAAGGCGGAGGTGTTAAGAGTATGAATAAAGTTTTATCGAAGGAGGAATACACAGTCATAGAAAGAAGAAACGAATATGGACAGAGTGGAAATACAGGGAAGAGGTGTATATATATATATATATATATATATATATATATATATATATATATATATATATATACATACACAA